>OMNM01011015.1:3822-13822 GCA_900302745.1 Parablennius parvicornis | reverse complement strand
GTGGTTGTCAACAGCTGGATTAAATATAATGAGGCATGATCACGCATGTCACCAAAACCCTAAATACAAGCTGCTCTGAAAATAAGCACTTTGCCAGAGACAAAACAGACGACGGAATGAGTACTACGAGAAACTTACCAACTAACCCATAAAATGATGTATTGCACTGTCGCTCCTGGTTGTTGTCAAATGGTTTCTAGTTTCTCCTTGAAACTGCTCATCAAAACGTCTCCCACACATTAAGGATAATGGTAAGAAAACTAGTTGACCCTCAAGAGAAAAAGTAAAAGATTGTCTGTGGGAACCGGTTGTTCAGAGTTACTGTTATGAGTGCAACACATTATTGTGAATTTATAGGAAATTGCTTGTGTAGTCAGATTGAAAAGGACCCGTCAGCAGTTCGGTCGCAGGTCACACTCAAACTATTTCATGGATTCTACATGAATGCTGTAGGGTAAAGTTATCTTCAGTAGTTTTAATTATTAAGTAAGGAAATGGGCATGTGTCTTTTTTTATACATGATTAAATGTGAAATTTAAATTTCCTTCTAGGTTCTGTCGAGCCGCAGAAGCTTCAGTCCCCCAGACGGAGGGAGCCCACAGCACATCTTAGAAGAAGTGGGAGCCTCAACTTAGATCCTGACATCTTTAAAACCTCGAACTTTTCTGATTCCGATGTTGGTAAGAACTCATTATCTCAAGCTGAACATTCCGTATAGTTCTTAATAGAAGCACAGTGTGCGAATGCAAGCCTCAGCGGTGCGCGTCTACTGGGAACATGCGAGTGCAAGTTAAAAAGATATTGTGTAAAATACGGACTGTTAGTACAGAAATAATTCTGCAACACAACAAGGACTGATTTGATTTGCTGTAGTAGTCTTGAAAAACAGTGATAAGAATCTAATGTCTTCGAGAAGGGCCCGGTGTTCTCTGTCACCGACTCGACAGAGAACACCACGCCGAGGCACAGATACAGCGGGATGAGCCATTGAATGTTAGATGAGCAGTTCAACTATTAAAAAAACCCAGTAGTTATTGACGGGTCTCCTGTGAATGCAATGTGTCACAGCGGCACCCAAAGGACGAGTGCTTTCAAGAAACCCCAGCGTTGAGCGAACGTTCTCCCTGCCCTCAAACCCCACCACGCCCGGCTCCTTCCTCCTGCCTTCCTACCCGCTGGCTACACTCCCAGGAGGCATGCTGACTCCAACGCTCTCCCGTCGTCATGCAGACTCCCCCCTCTCCATGTCCAACACCTGGCCCAATAAGAGAGAGAACAGCTCTCACCAGTGTGAAATCACCCCCTGGGGTGACACAACCGGCACAGCAAAGGGTAATCTCATGAAAAGAAACATCCATGTGTGTTCGTTTATGTACAGAATCTAAAGCTGTTGTGGCTCGTCTTTTGAATCATCACTTGTTTTCTTTTCCAGGAGATCTGGGTAGCAGACACTCTCCCAGACCTCTCTGTGTCTCTCTCGTGAGTTCTTCCACGTCATCATTCCGGCGAGCTCTGAGCAACACCAGAGCGAACCTTTCAATCTCGCCAGTCGTCCCCTCAGCTGAGCAGGCTTATACTTATAATGGCCAGAGATCCACTGGTTCAGGGAGCCCTATGTACCAGCAGGTGGAAAAGAACCTTAATCTGGACTCTGACAGCATTACGGCCCTTCAAGATTTTCAAGAAGATGATCCCCTGGACATGCAGGAGGTCAGCAAATCAGTTCAAAGCCTGGATCAGCACAGTGTGACCAGATGTATTTGAAATAAAACATTTATCAACTTTTGTTGCTGTGCACAGATGCTGAACTCGCTGCGCTCACTGCGCAACAGCGCTGCCAAGAAGAGAGCCAAGGCAAACCTGAGCAGTCCAGATCCTGATAGTCCCGACTCAGCTGTGAGGCTGGACCTGGGTCTGGACTCACCGCTGCACAGCTCTCCAGTGCTCACCAGCTCAGCCAGTGAGAGTGGACTTTCCAGTCTGTGTTCAGTCACCAACTCCAGCTTCAATGGAACCAGAAGCAGGTGAGGCGTCGTCTTTAAGCTGTATTTTGTCGATGGTTTTGTTGAGTTTCTACTATAGTTCTGTCTTTGAAAGACTTTTAAACACAATTACACAACTTAACAATGAAAGCTTCACGCCTCATCCTGCATGTCTTCAGTTGCCTAAAAGGACTACTGTAATGTGTTGAGTATTCTGATAGATGTTTAGAATAACTTCTTGGCCTGGCTAGTAATATTTTGCTCCAGAACTGTTGACAGGTCTGTGCTGTGATAACCATGTGGTGCTGTATGAGCAGTGCTAAGCAGCTTCCTGACATAACTTCTCACTTGTCACGCCTGTTGACAGTCCTGGAAACTCTGCCTCTTCGGGAATCAAACCTCGCATTGCAAGAGTGCCTTCTGCAAAGCTGAGGTCTTCTATGTCCATGGACGTCAGCAGCCTTCAAGGTATGACGGCGAAGGAAGCTTCTCGGCTGTTTATCTTTCTGTATAACGTTTGTCTATTATTCCTCTGCATGTCTGGGTTGTCTGTGGGAATCCGCTTCAGCGACATCTGTTTTATGTTTCCATTTAACTTTATATTACAAGAATGAACTATTAACATTTGTTGTTGGGGATTACCAAGAGAAAAACGGTCAGAATCCCAGTTAATGAGAGCGCATAATCCTGTATTCTCACCTTTTTATGAGTCACCTTGCATCATGTGATCGTCTTTGTTGTGTTTGTTTGTTCAGTAATGTCCCAGAGAAGCGAACTGTCATCAGAGGTGGGCGTTGTCGGCCAGAGAGTGACTTACTCCAACGGAGTGATCAAAACAGAGGAAGAAGCAGCTGGACCGTCTTCTCCACTGATCAAACCAGCTGTTCGTGAATCATTCAGAGCTCTGAAGCCCGCCAAAGGTCAGCCAGCACCAACAAAGAGAAAAGCTGTCTACTGGATATATCATCTTCTAGAAACATAGTGTGTATAATCTTGTCTTTCTGTGTCTGTCCTTAGGTTCTCAGAGTCACAACAGCAATAGGAATTCACCAGGCACAGATATGCCCGAAGGAGTTATAGGAAAGGGTCAGTGCCGTTTGAATAACTGATATTTTCTTTGGTTTTTGAGACGATATCAAAACTTACTGGTTTTGTACAATTTAATAATAAGCTTATCAAGCTTGAAATTAAATAAAAACATCATGAAACGGCTTTCAAATAGGACAATGAAGTAGACCACGGAGGTTAGGTTGATTTGAATTTAGAAATGTTCATTTGATCAATATCACCAACGTGAATATCGCTCCAAAAATGCTCCTCAAAATGCATCAATGAATGTGGAGTTGGCCTTAACTGTCATAGTGTGAAATCAGCTGTTCGGGTGTGTTTCATGTAGCAGGCACTCTTCTAGCACTTGGCATATCATTGCAGTAAGAGAAGATTGTGAGCAATGAACCTTCAGACTGAATCTGAAGGATCATCACTGAACAAAACATTACAACTTTAAGCACCTAATTCTTAACATGTTTTGAACATTACTAGACTACTCACATTTTGATTTCACTTGAAGAATTCCATTCATTTTATTACAGATTTAGTTAGCAGTTGATAGTATTTCATTCATACAAATGTATCTGCTGCTGACTTCCCCCTCAGGCATGTTTGGTGCTGCGGTTTACTCCAGCCGTCCAGGACTCAACTCCTCACCACTGGAGCCGACTGATTTGTTGATCAAATCCTCCGCTGCAGCCTCAGCAGACATCAGCAGTCATGTTCTGTCGGGCAGTCATCTGAGCAGCTGCGAGAGCCCGCGGACCGACGAGCTTAAGGTGAGTTACAGATTCCTAAGTTGTGAATTTGTTTTCTATCCACAGTATCTCACCTCTGCTCCACCGCGCAAATGCAGGAGAGGCGAAGGAACGCAAGGCTGTGCCAAGATCGTACACGACCGCAGCCCCTGGATCAAGTAGACAGCTCGTTCAGCCAACAGGACTCCACACGAGAGAAGACTCGCCACCGTGTCAGACAGATTCTGTCTGAGTCACCCACAGACGACAATCCTGCAATAATCCTCAAAGGTAAGTGGAAGATTCGCAGGCTTTGGAAAAACCAGCTGGTTTTCCAAATTTGTGTTTTTTGAGAGTTTAATTTTTGAAGACTTTATTGGACCCTTGTAAAAATATTTAAAAACGATGAACATGTGGATCAATTTCTGTTCTTTTCTCTCTTTCGGATAAGAGGAATACAACCTGTGTGGTATTATGTCATGAATCCATTTCCCCAGCATAGGCTATTACCTTCTCCATCACAAAAATGTTTATAGAAACATCCATCGGATTGATTATTATTAGTGGTGATTCATCCCCATTAATCATATTATTTGCCCCTAAAATTCAATAAGCTGATCTTCTGTGTTGCAGATCTGCAGCTGAATGGCAGCACGCCGGGATCCACCAAAGCCGACCTCTCCGACGAGTCCCCTCTCAGTCCCACCAGTCCCATCAGTCCACCCACACCCCAAAGCCCAATCAAGTCCTTGACTCCTCCCCACCATCCCAGCCCTCCTACAGTACCTCCGAATCCCAGGAATACATCCCGTCTCAGGAGGGCGCCGAGCCTCAGCCGAACTAGACCTTCACTTTCACACAGTTCAGGTCAGTGGATTAAAACATTAAAATTAAAAAATCGGGACTCCGATTTTAACACAAACTGCACAGAGTGTGAAGCTTAATTGTTTGGTTTTCATGCACTCAGAAAACATCCCTTTGCCTCTCAGTCTGTCATTATGACACCCACTTGCTGTTTTGTAATATCCAGCTGCATTATAAATAGATGAACTCGAGCTTTAACAGGCCTTTGTTTAGACAAAATACCGAAACATTAATTAGTCTGCCAAAGCCATCAGAGCATGGCTGAATAAGATGTTTGCTTCTGGTAATGTCCCACAATGCTTTGTTTTGACAGCCTACTGTTAATGCACCGCCACACATGCGCACACACACACACACACTCACACACTGCTTGTCCTCAGACAGACAGAGATGTAACATGAGACTGAATCTTTGTGTCGTGTGGTGTCTGACGCGTCGTTTAGACGAGCTGTCCCATGGTACCGTGGGCCACAAGAAGAATCCGTCTGAGCCTCCAGAGCTTTGTCCATTCTCAAAGCCTGACTTGGCACTGACGCAGAGTTTCAACCTGCTGAGCTCAGATGACTGGTAAGAATCACTCACACTGATAATAAGCTTCATATCATAAATGAAGCATGATTTTTTTTTTTTTTTTTTTTTAATTATTTTAACATCTAAGATTGAATTTAAAATATGCATTTGTAAATGTATTTAAAAATGTCCGCCATTTGTACCTCAAATCCAGGGAGAAGAAGATCAAGGGACTGACATTTCTGCGCTCTCTAGCACACTACCACTCTGACATACTGCAGAGCAGGCTTCATGATGTTTGTCTGTCTCTCATTCCAGAGGTAATATTGCTTGTTTTGTAGCAGTACAACATGGTGTATTTATTGTCCTGCCTCACCTCAATGTAAGTATTTCATGTGTCCAGACAATGACTGATAAATTAATAACATTATGATTTATAGATTCTGACAACGCCAGAGTTTTTCTGTAGTTTTAGTGTGAATGAATACAAGTACACCACAATGCTCACATTTAATGCACTTTTTTCATAATTGGATATGAAGGAATCTAAAAACCCAGACTAATGTCAGCATCTGTTTCTTTGATACTCGTGCTATTTCGCAATCAATAAGGGAGCTGCCTGTATATCTCTGATCTCTCAGCTTCTCGCTTTGTTGCCATCTGCTGTTCAGTCGTAAACACTGGTATTGATTTACAACCTTTACTCATGCTGAAATAATTGAAATGATTCTCCAGTGGAAAATGTAGCCACAACAATTATTGTTCTTGCACACTTGAAGGTCCTTGATATTTTTTCACTGCGTGAAAATCGTAGTTTTTCTTTCAATATAGGAGTAAATTTGTACTTGTGTTGTTTTGTGCTTAAATGATTGGATTTGAAAAGAATGACTAATGGCGTTTGGATTCAGGTGAAAAACCTGCGGTCGGGGGTGTCCAGGGTTGCAGTGTGTACGCTGGGCGACATGTACACACACCTGCAAAAGGCCATGGATCAGGAGCTGGAAGGAACAGTCAAAGCTTTACTGCAGAAGGCTAGCGAGAGCAATGCCTTCATCAGGCAGGACGTGGACGCAGCACTGGACTGCATGGTGCAGCACTGCACGCCCACTCGGAGCATCAACGCATTACTAACTGGGGGACTCAGGTCAGGACACGATAGACACTTCAGTCAAATTAAATGTTCCACTTTGATTCTTAAATTGGTTTCTTCTCCACCATCAGTCATCTCAACTCTGTGGTGAGAAAATGCACGGCTCAACATCTGGCTGATCTGGTGGAGAAGGTTGGTGCTGCGCGCCTCCTCTCCGGGGGGAAAGATCTCACCGACAGAATCGTACCGGCCGTCATCAAACTTGCACAAGACTCGTCACAAGAAGCCCGGTATGCAGAGTCTGTTTTAAAATGCTCAAAGTTTGTATGTACGGGATTTAATGTATGCTGAAGCGATGCCTCCCAATGATCCCGAATAAAGGCTCAGAGGTTAAATCCAGACATTTATTGTTGGACACTTCTTCATGTCCACAGGTACTTTGGCCGTCGAATGCTGCTGTCCCTGTCGGCCCACCCGAACTTTGACAGGATCCTGGAGAAATACATCCCGAGCAAAGACCTGCAGACTGTCAGAGACACCGTCTACACCCTCAAGACAAAGGTTCAGCGTTTGTTTCTCTAACTCCGTGAATAGTGGGTGCAGAGTTAGTGGTCAGAATCTAATAGGCAGTTCTATGAAGGCTTTGTCATTTTATCAATTAAATGAACAATTGAAACGCAGCCACTACCAACAAGTGAGTAGACTGTATAGAAAAAGCAGAAAAATCATGCGATGCAGACAAAACGGAGCGTGAAATCATCTCTTCTGGTTTGAAGTCAAGTCAGCTGTCAACGGGAAATTTTTCAAATGTCGATACATCGCCAGCTCAAACCCACTTCAGCTCAACAGGTCTGAGTCCTCTTCTCCTCTTCTATAAAGGTTGCTTACGAACAGAACAGGTCCTGAAAGATGTGTACGCCACTTCCCAGCCAAACTTTGTGATCTAGAAAGATAAACTTTGCAGGAGAACGTGTGTACCCGCACACCAGCTTTGGACCCTGCGTATGTCCATTTTGGAGTTAATGTCATCACATATCAGACTTATTGATCCACGTGATCATAAACAGCTAAGCTGCAGTGTTTTAGATGTTTCCTTAGTGGGACATTACTACTGACTCAGCAGCACCATGTTTATATAGCATACTATCAATCATCTTCAAATGATACAGAGCGCTGGATAGAACTGATTGATTATCATCTGTGACAAGGTGTGTAACAATCCGTCTAATTACTGAGTAAACATATAAATAGCACGGTGACAGCCGTGCGTAAGGCTGCACTATAGGACGCCCTGCTGCTGGAGACCGATGAACTCATCACTGACACACTCCCACATAATTTACAGCGGTGACGCTGCCCACCACTTGTTTTTTCTTTTGTTAGTAAAGCCTCCTACTACTGTGGCCACCAAATAATATCATCTTCCTGACCTCCACCTCCCCGTGACTATTTCATAACATTAATTTTCCTTGTCTTTTCTACCATGATTTAGCGTCAAATGCCAGCAATCACCAGGCTTACTGAGATGCTAAAATATGATATCCTGAGCTACTTTGCATTGACCATTTATGGAAGAATGTGAGCGTGTTCAGACTGTGATCAGGACTGATCTATAAAAGATAAAGTGCGTGTAGGTGTGCGTACGCACAGTTGTACAAATCCAAATGTTTTTTGGTGCATGCAATTTTCAGCTTTTGGTCCCATGTACACTTTTCGTATGGATCTGACACTTCATTGTGAAGATGGTTAGTGTGTTGGTGTGACATTGTTGGGTTTCTCAGGGTGTGGGCGAGATGCCTCAGGACACTCAGTCAGCCAGAGGGAGACGCTCTGTACCGGGCAGCGGCACTGTCAGGGCTTCGTCTCTCAACAGAGAGCCTCGCAACCAGACACAAAGGTGGGTGTGGATGAAGATGCCTCTACACTTTTCTAATTTAGCTCATTGCAAAGATTTAAAGCAACATGAGAGACACTAAAGCGTTTGATGTATTTTCCATGATCCACAGGGAGTCCAATAGCCTTTACAGCTGTAGATCTCAGACACAGAGTATTGCAGACAAGGCGGAATACATCAAGCAGATCTCAGGTCTCCTGAGTTCAAAGGACTTCAGAGAGAGGATCAGGGGCATCGACCAGCTCGTGGCTGACTGCCAACACAACCCCAACATCGTCATCAGCAGTATATTCCCGGTCAGTACCACCTGTCTTTGTCTTGGGCCTTTTGTCAGTTTTTTTCTACTTTGTGGAGCTGAAATGAGCGTTTGCTCTCCTGTTGCTGCTCCATCTCTTTTCAGGTGTTCGATGCCTTTAAAGGGAGACTGCAGGAGTCCAACAGCAAGGTCAACCTGTACGCGCTGGAGTCTCTCCAGAAAATCATCCACCTGCTGAAGGACAACCTGTACCAAGTGGTCAACATCCTAGTCCCAGCGATCGTGGACAATCACCTCAACTCCAAGAACAACGCCGTCTACTCTGCTGCTATCGGAGCCATCAACGCACTGATCTCCAATCTGGGTACTGCTTTAAAACTCTCAGTGGTGTTCTTCATGGATTTGAAATATTTCTGATCTGGTCCATGTTTTTTATTCTGATCACAGACAACATACTTCTTCTTCAACCTTTCTGCACCAAGGCTCAGTTTTTGAGTGGAAAAGCAAAAGTGGACCTCATTGAAAAGGTTGCGGGTACGTGCGGTGCTCAGATCCTCAACACTGCTGTCCGCCGTTTGCGATCATAGCGTCCGAATTTATTTGTCCAAATACAACTGTGTCCTTTCCCATTCGCAGAACTGGTGAGAGAGATCTACCCTCGCAAGCCCCAGATGGTGGAGCAGAAAGTGTTGCCCTTGCTGTGGCACCTCCTGGGCACATCCACCCACAGCGGCACCGTCCACGGCCGGGGCGGTAGCGTGAGGGCCGCCACCGCCAACCTGTGCCAAGCTCTTCATGCCCACATGGGGCCGAGTCTGAGCGAGTGCGCCGCCTCCCAACCCGCCAATGTCCATAAAGGTTTGAACGAGGTCCTCTGGACCTTGTCCTGAAGGCGAAAGCAGAGTCCGAAACACGAGCAAACGTTGATTAAATAACATGAACACTGACCTTACTTGAAGACAGAGATGTACTACATTTCTTCCAGTGCCTGCACTTTTATATCAATACAGAGAAAAGTCTTTAAAAATTAGGAGCTCTATCTTTATCTCAGTGAGATTTCCTCTGGTACACAAGCATGGACAATTGTAACATACTGACATCAGGTTTTACATAGCGACCTGCTCTCTTTGCACTTTGAAAGTAGCTCATTATTATGATAGTTTGACATTTTACCATCTTATGTATGTTGTCCTTTGTTTTTTCCCCACAATCTATTCATGTACTGTAGACAAATCAAAGACACTATTGCAGAATGTAACAATTGAAATGCACAAAAAAACACAAGGAAGACAGGGACACGAGAGATGTATATTTTTGCCGTTTCATCGAATGTGGTGTGAAATTTTTAAAATGTAATCACGTAGTTCATTTAAAGATTTTGTGAATTGAGAATAACATTAGTACAAAATACTTTTTGTACAGCTCCGATGTGTCTTTGCACAGTATTAGCTTAACCTGTACGTTGGCTTTGTGACGCTACAGTTCTAATTTATCTATTGTGTAAATGGTTTCGATGTCATATTAATGATGTGATGAGTTGGTACTGTGTCTTTATTTTTTCCTTTTTGTTTGCATGACCAAATTTTACTGGCAGGATCAGAGTTGTTTTGTATTTTG
>OMNM01011002.1:1187-17415 GCA_900302745.1 Parablennius parvicornis | reverse complement strand
TGTGTGTGTGTGTGTGGGTGTGTGTGTGTGTGTGTGTGTGTGTGTGTGGGTGTGGGTGTGGGTATAAGACAAATGAGCACAATTCAGAACTAAAGGAAATAAGAATTGCAACCACAGGAGATGGAAGTGGTTCATACTGCCCATTTCTCCAAACTGGGTTCATTTCCTATCTGTTTACTCCCAGTGACACAGCTCAAACATGCACAGAAGAAGTAACCCTGCACAGATGGCATGACGTCTTTACTGGTCTCTGGTCCATGCTGGTTGATGTTGGTCTAAACTGATCTGATTCTGAGCTCTACTAAAGTATGATGATCTTGGCTTGTTTTACGCTTCTTCAATGCAGGTCCATGTTGATTTGAAGTTGCTGATGATGGTTTCTGCTGGTGTGATGGCAGCCTTTCGCTGGTCTGAACCTGGTTTATCCTCTATTATGTTGGTCTACTTGGTGTAACGCTGGTCTGAAATGGTTCTGTGCTGGTTTGTACAGATTTATTTGATGGTCTGATGTTGGTCTTTCTTTGTCTGTGCTGTCATAATGCCTTGAGAGAAGAAATCTGTTATTTTCTTTTTACTCCAGTACTCTGGAATTCCTTCATCAAACAATCCTCAGACTAGAAAAAAACCAAAACAAAACAACTTCATTGATGAGCATTTATAGACCAGCAATAGAATTACTATATGGTGGTCAACTGGTTTGTTCAGCAGGGATTTCACGCCTCACTGGACTAAACTAGCTATTTACCGTGATAAAAGCTGGTTTCCTGGTACGTCCTTGCAGTATTCCCTCCTTTATATCTCATCTAACGACCGAAACAACACAAATAAATCCAAGCAAAGATCTGTCTTCACCAGATAAAGCAGAAATGAGATGTGCAGCAGCAGCAGCAGCAGCAGCAGCAGCAGCAGCAGCAGCAGCAGCAGCAGCAATGCAGAGACAGACATCCAGACAGT
This sequence comes from Parablennius parvicornis, assembly GCA_900302745.1. Taxonomy (NCBI): domain Eukaryota; kingdom Metazoa; phylum Chordata; class Actinopteri; order Blenniiformes; family Blenniidae; genus Parablennius; species Parablennius parvicornis. Next base: position 16,461 of record OMNM01011002.1, on the reverse strand, counting down.
TAAACTGATGCCTGCTGGGAGTTTGTGGTGTCCCCACCTGACTCGCATGTAATTGAAAGGAGCTGCAGCAGCCAGAGGAGACAAAGGTGAAGCCACGGTGGATGTGCAAGTCGTTAAATCAAACCCACCCTCTGAAATGACAGTGACCAGCGCTCTATTTGTCTTTTCTTTTCTTGTCCTGTGCCACCCTGACACCCCTCCTCCTGCCGAGCTGCTGAGGACAACATGCCTCTCCTCCTGACTCAGTGCAGTGTTGCCATCTGCAGGCAGAAGCCCTGAACTCCTTATTTCCATGGCAACTGCCTGTGCAGATGCAAGGAGCCCCCGTAGCCCCTGGCAACAAGCTCTAGCCCTGGATTGGAGTTCTTATCAGCAGCTGTCAATCACAATGTGAGCCAAAGCTTCAGCCCAATGCCAATGTGCTCACAGAGATAGGAATAAATCCATTACCGGGCAGTGGGGACGGGAAACACCCGCACAGACAAAGACGAGACGCCCAACACTCATCTGCAACGTGTAAATGGACCTCACCATGTCAGCGCAGGCAGCTTCTCTGTGATCACTGTGATCTGGAGAGGTTTGATATGCCAGGTGGTCTCCTGCAAAGCCCTCGAATCCCTTCCTGCTTCACGGAGGGCAACTTTTCCTGAACAGCACAATTTAAAGTACCAACATGTGGAGCTGGCAATATCAGACGAGGGCCAGACAAAGATAAAGTCAAGGACATCAAATGAAATGATAATTGTTCTAATGATTGAATTAGTGGTTATTATCGTATCTAGTATCAACAAAAGAGTGTTTGCTCCTTTGCTTTTCTGTCTGTTTCCTGTTTAGTTTAAAGACTCACTCTGTCTCTGGTTTCAGGCTCTTTGTCTTCCCCTCCTCACGTCTGATTGCTTCTTCCCATCCTGATATGTTTCACCTGTGCCAGAGTGTCTGATTGTCTTTCTCCTGGTGACAGACGTATATATTTTTCTTTCCTCACAAATGTGACAACCAAAGTCTCTGTTATTCTTGGTTATTGCACATGAGTACCCTCGCCAACGAAAGTCGGCCCAAGAATTATACCTTTTTTGTTTTTGTCTGTGTGAATGTATTTATTTATTTGTTTGTTTGTTTGTTTGTTTGTTTGTTTGTTTGTTTATTTATTTATTTATTTATTTATTTATTTATTTATTTATTTATTTATTTATTTATTTATTTATTTATTTATTTATTTATTTATTTATTTATTTATTTATTTATTTATTTATTTATTTATTTAGCTTTGCCAGCAAAATTTAAGCAACCAGCAAAGATGGCCAAGAATGATGTTTTCATCTGCATGTATGTATGTATTTCACCACCTTTTTGCAAAAATGATTCCCCCGAATTACATGAAATTTTCAGGGATGATTTTTCATCATCCACTGGCCAACCAATTAGAGATTTGGATGTTAATCGTTGAAGCAAAGAAAATAATTTAATTCAATAGGAAATCTTTGAAGAGGGACTTTTTCTTAGTACTAGAAATGATGGAAATAATTTGTGACACAACTTTAGAAACGATTTGACTTTATAATTGTCATGTAATGGTATGTCTTTATATTGACTTAGAATTTAGACTTCTTTAATTGAGCAGGATACAAAGGGTTAAAAAAGCCATTATTACTCTTCTTTAAATAATTGTGATTGGGTGATTCACTGAGGTTTATAGTTTTCTTTACTATAAGAACCTTCTGTGCTTCAGACACGTTTCAATGAAATTGCTGTTGATTTAAAAAATATTTTTGCGAGGAAAAATGTTTAACATAACCCGACTGTGCATTTCTAACAAAATGCAGGTATGTGCAGGAAATTAACATTGCTTGGTTTTCAGTTCTTGACAAAAAATAAATTACTGAAATAAAAAGTAACTTTTTATTTCAGTTATTTAGTTATTTCAGTTATTTAGTTATTTATTTCAGAAGGATCCCCTCTCTGTCCAAAACCATTCATGTTCATGTTCCATTTATGGATTCGCACAAAAGCTCACTTTAAATTTAATGTATATTGTAGAACTTCTGTCCATCCGTCTCCTTAACTCTTTATGCAGTTTGGTCAGGAGCTAATCCCACACACACAAACACACACACAAACACACAGGGAGAATATGCAAACTCCACACAGAAATGCCCCTGACTGGACTAAAATCAGCCTTATTCTGAAGCCGTTAATCTATTTGACCATATTTATGTCATTTTCAGTTTTGAAATGTGTGTTCAAACAATTTCTTTGTTACAAACTCAATTTATTTGGTTCTTCTCAAAAAGTACAAAGAAATGTACTTCTGGAAACATCAGGAACCAAATAATGCTGAGGTCAGGCTTAATGAAAGTAACTTTAAATGAAACTTCATTAACTGTGTTGAATTGAGTGACACAAACACATTGAATGTGGGTTTATCTTACTTTGTGTAAAGCAGTCAGTTTTCTCGACAGTAGAAAAACAAATGTGTCTAAACGATAGAGTATTTATAATATAAGTGATTTGAGTGGGTTTTCTGCTCCGACCTCTGGAGGAGCTGCGTTCATCAAACACAAGCTGTGGCCTCGACGTCACCGCGGCTCCCGGGGTCGGTGCTCAGCAACCGATAATTTCTCCATCTCTGATTATAATGTAAAGCACACGAGGCTCCAGATGTTCATTCAGTCCTTCTGGCACCTCTATAATTACCAACCTGGCTGTGTGGCAGAGCTGAGTGTCATTCCCCTGCCTGAGATATCATAAACTCATGATCCATTCTGTATTTTATAATAATTCATATGGAGCAATCTTGCCTTGTTTTTTGTTTTATGTGTCGTCCTGCTCTAATTCAGACGAACAGATTGTTTTCAGCCTTTTGCAGAGCCGAGCAATGATTTTTTAAAATTATTTGTAAAACATCCTTGGAAAATGAAGCACTCACTATCATGCTCTGCTCTATTTTCTTATCCTGGACGTTAATCTTCCCAAGCAGGAAGTTGCACATCCTCAGTTCAGTCTGGTAACATTTTGATAAGGCCTTAAAATATGGATTTCTTTTAATAATTGTACCATTGAAGTTGCTGCAGAATACTTCTATCAACTGATTGATTTTATGGGTATCCAAACTGTCAAGAAATCTGAGATAATATCTTCATATATACAGTGGGGGTGTTGGATTTTCTTTTTTCTTTCTTCTTTTTTATTTATTAGCAAATGGTGCAGAATCCTTTCAAAATAATAATGTTTTGTTTGTATGTCCATTTAAAGGAAACCAAGAACTTTTTTAGTTCCAAGATTTTGAACAAGATTAACAAGTTTAACTCTCTGTAAAATGTAACTTTCTGGAAACATGATTGAACCTTTTATTGGGATGATTCATGATGCAGTTTACAGACGTTTTAGAGTGAAATCGGTATTTGAGGCCATTTCCCGAAAAAAAAAAAAAAAGTAATTTTGACTTTCAAGTGTAAAAACTGTCATCACACTTATTTCAGAAAAAAAAGAAGCATAACAATGCATTTCTCTCAGATCTTTCTCTTGGGTTATTGATGTCTCAAGTCCAATTATTTGGTAAGTTACATGGTAAGTTTAAGGGGTTGAAATATACTGTAAATGAATCTCTCGTGGGTCAGACTGGGCTGAAATGTCTGAATTGAAACTCAATCTCCAAAAGGCAACTTTAGATCAGAAAAGAGTAGCAAGTGTTCATAATATATACAGGATGATATTAAATATTAGATCACACCAACTGGCTTTCAAGTTAAAACTAATCAAAATCATGAAAGTGGAGGAGTTAGAGCAAAAACAAATCATTAACGGCCACCATTCAAAAGTCTCTTTGTGATGGAAATGGAGGCTACAGAATAATGTGAGAGGAGAACATTTCTAGATTTCAATGCATGATATTAAAAGAGAAAAGAGATTTAAAAGAGATTAAAGAGGTTTTTTTTTTTGTATTTGGTTGGAACAGGAATAACTACATTGTCTTTTTCTTGGCAGGTGTGAACATACTTGTTATGACTCAGTGTTTTTAAGTGAAAGTAATGTAATAAATGTAAGAAGAACCAATTAAAAGGAAGATTATTGGAGAGAGTGATGGCGACCAAGGACTTCAGGATTTTCTAAAACCGACATTCCCATGACTTTCCAGAAGGTCGTCGGACTTTGTCTGGCAAAGAAAAAGAAATGAAGGATAAAAATCAATGTGACAGCATCTATTCACACACTTTGACAGTAGGTGGAGATAATGTCCTGTAATGTCAGTTGGTCATGTCACACTGAAGAAGTTTGTTTACATTGGATAAGTGAACTTGGTGAAACGCAGGAACAATATCAGACTTTGCTGGTAAATTCTTTTAATATTGAGACAACAGAGGCATTGGCACATGAAAGGAGGAAAACATTAAGCCTGAAGCATCCGCATCTCAGTCGAGATCAATTCTATTTGTAATTACCTGAGCATCAAAACACTGTTTTTGTGTTTGTATTCTCTAAAACTACCTTGGGTTCAAACAGGATAAGAAGCACTTCACACCCTCTGTGCTGGAAAGGAGCTGCCGCCAGGTTCATGTTGACGAGCTTTCACCCCGTCACTCCTGTTCCTGTTAAGAAAAACTGCAGATTTGAGCTATTGATGCTGAAAAGTGTGAGGATCAACACAGGCTGTCGATACGCAGCTTCAAAACCTGCTTGGCTAATTTTCTGCTTCCTGCTCTCTGAGATATTCCTCACTCATTTTGTGTGTCGATTTGTGCCTGTGTTTAATTCCTGTCTGAAATATGAAGAGACGGTCTTGGTGAAGCTGCTGCAGAGTTTCTCAGATCGCTTATTTATTCATTTGAGAGGAGCTACGAAGCGGCTGAATTATGAGACTGCTGAACTGTATCCACTAAGATGTAAAGCTCGATACCTTTGGAAGGTGCGGGGTCCATTATTCAGGCCCACAGACAGCCGGGTGCTTCACGTTTCATCTGAAATGTTCTTTTCTGATTTATTGAGTAGCGTCACTGAGAACCAGACAGATTGTTGATGAGAGTGAAAAGGATTCATTAAAGTGGAAGAATAGAGGGTTTGTGTTTATGGTCAAAATTAAGACAACACACTCAATCTGGGTCTATATTCATTCATTTATGGAGATGGAAATAAGAGAAAGAGGAGAATTTGCTGACTGGTTTTGACACAAAGTATAGATATCAGTAGTTTTCACAGTGAACTGAATGACCAGCCTGTCACGTTGTGTCATTTGATTGTAATGTTTGTTTCCAAATGCATGTTGCACAAGTGGGATTACATAAGACCCCGGGTTCTTCATGTGTCAGTGAAAATGGTTTGCACGGAAGTGGTGGATATATTTTTTAATTAAATCACGAAATCACTTCATCATGTCCTTGTTTTATTACACTTAGTAGATGTGTATTTATCTATCTATCTATCTATCTGTCTATCTGTCTGTCTGTCTGTCTGTCTGTCTGTCTGTATTCTCTTCTAGTAAACAAACAACTGTTATTAAAGCAGTGCAAAGCAAAACAGCATCATGAATCGAACAACTGCAGGAGAGGTAACATACTCATTGAGTTAAATCTCCAATAAATAACATTTTATTAAATATATTTTGTCTCTCAGCTTATTGTTATGAATTTTCAACCCTGTGTTGTAAAGATGAAGACCTGGAAGTTACCATCATCCTCAGGACACACTTGAAAAAGAGATTCTTAATCTCAATGTGGTTTCTCCTGATGAAATAAAGGCAAAAAAATAACATTTGGGTTTTAGCAGATTTATGAATCCCTGTAATAGATATTTCTGATCTGATCGTGTTGCTGTCGACAGAACTTGACATGCAAGCTTCTCCCTGAACATCACAGAATGTTAATGGTATCAAACATCAGAAGAAAGCCGAGACATGGTGATATATACATGTCAGGAGAATTTCCTAGTAAAAACTCAGGGAGACAGAATACACAGGAATCAGACTGAGAGCAGTTTAAAAAGATTAAGACAATGTAATGACATTTTTCTAGCGAGAAGAGATAATGTCACAATACAACTTTTGCGTGATTGTCCAGGAGTGTGTCTAACAATGATGTCGGAGAGCCTTTTCTTAAACGCTAGATTGTTTTGAGAAAGATCCACGGGCTTCCTGCACTGTTGACATTGAAGGATACAAAAAGTACAGAGGTTCCAAAAGTGCTGACACAGGTCATCCTTTAAACTGAGACTGCAAAACTGCACGTCTTTATGAGAAAAAAACAACAACAAAAAGCAAGATTTCCATAACAATACAGTCATTGTGAGGACTGCCAGCACTTCTCAGTACCTTCAAAAACACAGTAATGTGGACTTACAGTATCTCACACTTTTACAAATCTAAATAGTTAGCTTTAACACAGTCACTAAACCGAAACTCAACCAACAGAAACTTTTCATTAGGCTACATTAAAATCACATGACTTCACCTTTAAGTGAACTTCTAACTTCACTTAATGAGATTACAATGTCTTTATTCTTACAATAACATGAACAACATCAGACATATTAAGTTATTTGTTAAAATAGTTAAAGTTAAAGTGCGAAAGTAACTTGTTACTTGGTAAAGTACCTTTTGACATATTGCAGCTATTTCAGCTCAGTCTTAAAGGATAAGCTCAAAATAATGGAAGGAATGCTGTATCTCAGAAAATATTTGTGGATTATGAGCTTACTCATTATTAATGCTATCTGCAGCTCTGTATTGTAGCCTGATGCTAATGCTAATTACAGATGGACACATTCCATATTGCTGTCAGGAGTACTGAGTCAGGCTGCGTTACCCGACATTAATCGACTAGAAACGGCACTGATTTCATGATTTCGATTCTGAAAAGATTCAGTTCAGTCTGCAACACTTTAAAAATGATTTCAGCACACGCAGAGATGCTGAAAACATTCTAGCATCCATGACAGGACTTCTACACTCCAGACTGTTCAGTCACAACTCTTCCTTTCTGTGTCTTACAACAGAAGAAGACTCTACATATTACTGTGTGGTTATTACATATTACAGTCTTCAAAAATTATTCTGGCAATAGCACTTCCCATATTTGGTGCATTGCAAACAAACAGCCAAAGTTCAGCATTTTCACTTTCAATCAATGATGCACTCCTATAAACAGGAGTTTAGTGGAATAGTAACAGAGCTTTCCTTCACTGGAGACTACAGCTTCAGGTGATGCTAATTATCTTCACATGAAGTCAAAGACACAAGTAACTACACACTGAATATTTAGTTACTTTACCTGTGAACTACGTTGTGCTGCAGTAATGCGTCACTTTGTAATTCACAACAAAAATGTGTGTAAGCTGAACAATCTCATTTAAAATATAAATCATTCTAAATATGTGTACAAGCTTCACAAATGCTGGCATGAGAAATGTTTCACTCAGAAAAGTTGATTCAGACCTTTAAACAAAAATATCAAAAACACAATCAGACTGGATTTTTAACATCCAGATTATTGGATTCATTAATAAAAAGCTGCTTTCCTTTGCAGATTCAGTTTTGAGCAAGATGAGCGACTCCCTGGTAAGCTGAGCATTGACAAGAAAAAAAAAAGATAGTAATATTACAAATAATACAAAAAAACAAATCTATTTAAAACAAAAATATTTATAATTTCATCACAATTTCCTGTTTTGTTAAGAGTTGATGGAATATGTTGAATAAAATGAAAGATCATAATAAACCTCTCAGATGTTTTGATTACAGATACTATACTTTTCACTTACAAGATTGAATGTTTTTCCTCTGGATCTGCGAGTGACGATGACATCCTTCATTTGGAATACACAAGAAATGTGAAGTTTAACCAAAATACGCTTCCTGGTGTGAGCAAACAATGTGAGTTTAGAGTTAATGGAGTGAGTTTCTGCTTTGCTTCCATTTGAACATTTATTTATGGATAAATACACATTTTATCCCTGCTGTGATAGGAATAATTAAGGCCCCCAATTAAGCAACAATGTTTTCAAGAAAAACAGTTGGAGAGGTGAAAAGAGTCTTATGTGGAGGAAGAAAGACAGATGGAAATCCAACAATTTGTGCACAATAATTAATGACTCCACACCTGCAGACTTTGCAGAATGTCAAAGTGGATTATCTGTAAACTGGATGTAATCACGGAGCCGCTGCAGCCTGAGATCCCACATCCTTCCCTGTATTAGTCTGATCCCTCCGTTCACAGGTGGGAATAGTTGAAGGCGTCTTCACACCACCATGGCCAGAGCGTCGGACTCGGTGCCGACCGCCACCGGCTGGCAGCAGCCCATGCAGACGTACCTGAGGATCCACAGGTACACGCCCCCGGACAAAGCCACCGTCAGGCCCAGGAGCAGCAGGCTGAAGAGGGACTGGGGGCTCACGCTGAAGTGCATGAGGTGAGGGGTCAGGATGGTGTCGTCGCTCAAAGTCTGGCCTGAAAAACAAGAACAACTGGAGTCAAAACGGTTTTCCCAGGCAGAGGACGAGGTGGCGAGTGGCAGGAACAAAACCAGACAAAATCGAACAAAACCGGACAAAACCGGACAAAAACGGATAACCCCAAACGTATAATTTTTGATACATGACTTCTTAGCCTTCTATGTCATTGTGGCATTTTTTCCTTAAAAAATTCATTGTATACAATTAATTACATGCAGTACAGATATTATGCACAAGGGGGCCGTGATTAAATTACCTGATGGTCTCCAGTGAGTCTATTCAAATGCTACTTTTAAGGATTGAAACGCAGGTGGTTTTTTTAGGAAGAACTTTTCCCATTTTGAAAAGGTTTAAGTAAGAAAAACAGTCCAATTGATGCAATGTAAAATTATTTTATATTTCATAATTCAGTTTTGGTAAAACTGTAAACTTGAAAATGTGTGTATCACATTTGATACAGCAGGTTTATAAGGTCAAGTAACTATAAATCAGCAAATTGTCATTTCATTGAATTTCATGGATTATACAAATCATCGAGCAACATGGTATTTTAATTTTTCAAATCAATAATTAAATATTTAGATAGCATAATTTGGTGCACCACACATTCAGACTATATATATTTTCTCGTATCATGATGATCCCATGATAACATTAACAGGAAGCAGGTAAGGGAATTGATATGATATAGTTTGTGATTTCAGTTCCATTTTCAATTCTGCTTTATTATTTGATTCTTTATCAAATCTCTTATTGATTGTCATTTGGAAATGAAACCTGCAGTTTCAGTAGACAGCAGAGGACTTGCTAACGTTGTCGCTGCTGCTGTGTTGAGATTCAATCCGGAGCAAATCGAAAACACAAGTCCTTCAAAGTTCTCACTGCTGTGTGCAAATGTTTCTGCATATTGGTCGTATTTTCTCCTTGATGAAATATCCACTTTGCAAGTTTCCCTGTTGTAGTTCTTTCTTGTCTAATGGAACCAAAGTTTTGGGGGTTTGTACTGCTTGGGCGCCATGTTTCCTGCTGGCTGCACTGACGAACGGAGCATGTTCCATAATGGCGATGTACATGGTGACGTCATTCACACCCACTGGAATCGATGAAGGAATCATTTGCAAAATTACCAAAAGATTCCAAAGAATTGAAACACTGGGAACTGGTTTTAAACAGGAACTGGTTTTCTATTCCCATCCCCACTAGTAACTTCCTTTTATTTACTGGTTTCCACTAAAAACTCTCCAATTTAAACAAAAGATACTCAATCATCTGTTTTATGTGTTGATGGATAAGAAGGGTTTCCAGCCATCGGTGACACATTCAAGTTCATGGGACGCAGGAGTAGCCGTGTTCTTCAGGTTAATCCCACTGCTGCCCTGTGAAGGCTTGCGGGAGTCAGTTTGGCGTCAGCATAGCTGCAGTAGAAATATAATGTTGATGATGGTTTATCATATAACAGCTGCACTATAAATAGGCGCCATCACAGGCCACCGATTCTCACACGCCATAAAACAGCATTAAATTGAGGAGCTTTTCTCTTTCTTGCAATCATTCTCTGCAGGCTGAACAGAGGGGAAAACACCAAACAATATATTTATATTCATTTTCTGCTGTGTGGATGCAAAAACCTGAATTCCTCTCACTCGGTGTGGAAATTCATTCTCATAATAAGCCATTTATCTTTGACTCTGAGGGAGTAAATTTCCATCGGTAATTCGAAGAGTTGAATGTTTTTCTGCATGTCGCCCTTCTTTATCCTCGAGGTGGAAGCAGAGGAAAACAATCATAGTTTGTCTGACTTCTTAAGTTGCAGCAGGAATGAGAAGCGCGAACATGAATTACATTGTTTAGTCAAGAAAAAAATCAAGTATGTGTAGTGTGAGTTCAGACAGAATCTATTTTATCTGCTGTACCACAAATATAACGCACACTCACATTCACATCCAGGGCCAAGTTACAGCCACAGATTAACTTTGCATGCTTGTTTTTCAACATTCAAATTAAATCGGGGTAAAATAATCAAGTATTATGAGGAGTAAAAATGATATTATAACACCAACGTGATTTAGATATTTTTTCGGTTAAATCTGGCCAGTCCGTCGTAGCCTCGATTTAGCCCAAATATAGTTGTTGAAATTAGGTTTTATTGGACTGTCAAATGGGCAATAAAATAGTAGCAACTACAACTAAAAAAATATGAACAAAATCCCACAATCCCACATTGGATGGTTCAGTAATGGCCTGGAGTGTACATTCTCCCCATGTGTGCTGGGCTTTTACTCCAGGTATTCTGGTTTCCTTCCACAGTCAAAAAACATTCACATGAGGTTTAAAAGGATTTTCCTTTCAGAAAAGGATATTGAGAATTAAAAAGCGAGCTGTTATTCTATAGAGTCTATCTGGGATGAAACGGCCTGAACAAGATAAGCGGTAGATGGATGGATGGATGACAAAACCTCGTTTCACTTTTTTACCATAAAGAGACGTCTTAATAGAGACGCCTTTTCAACAACCTGAAAAAGACATTTCTCCTTGAATTTTGAACCATAAAGAGATGAAGGATATTAGATTAGCAATAACTAACAGTCAGACTTTGAGTTTGTATGCAAACGTTTAAACCGTGATCATAGTATCGTTCATGTAAAATCCTTCCAAGACGTCTTCATAGAGATGTCTTCTCAAGACCTGAAAAAGACAGCTTTTCACCTTTCACTTTTTTACCAAATGTTTCTGTAGTTTAGACGGAAGGCAAAGGCGTCTTTTTAATGTCTTTTATGTGTTTTCTTTTACAGTTTTTTACTGGGTGACTGGAGATCCCATTAGAAATCGCCCCATCTCAATGGTTCACAAAATGTGCCCTGCAGCCCTGAAAGTACTGAAGGTAGCCGGCCACGGCCGGTGGAAAAAGTTCTTTTCATGTTTCAAATAGTCTTTTTTTTGCAGTTGAGTTTGGAATTACTGAGATATAGAACTTGATTACTTACTGTATATTCAGCTAGGCTTTTTGTGACGTTTGTTTCAAATTACAAGGCCACTCACCAACTTCAACGACGCCTTTATGTATGAATGAGAACCCAACTTCAACACAACACTAAAAGTAGGTTATATACCTGATGTGGTTTGTGACATTAGTGGACTCAAATACTCACATCAACATCCCATCTGTGATTAACAGACTTTGTTATTATGTCTATTTCAATTATTCAGATCTTGTTTACCTCCATCTTTCTCAGTTTGGGAAAGTCAACGATTCTTCACGCAGAGTCCACAATAGTCACACAGCAGCTTGTTGCGCTGATCTCAGATTGTCAGTATCAGAACTGCAGACAGATGTTAACAGATGTGAGCAGGATGAGCAGAGTCCAACGTAACCTGGCTTCACAGTAACAGTTTGGCCAGTTGGAAACTAGAAAGAAAGCGTCCACAGCTTTTCTTAGAAGATCAAAGCAGCTCCACAAAATGTGTAGAAACATCTGCTTCAACTTCATGGTGGTCCAACACACATCTGGACTCTAATATGCCCTTATCAGGTCAGCAAATGTATTTTTTTAACCTGCACAATGTTAATGTTCTGTCAACATTGGCTTTTAACACGTCTCCTTTTTAACTGTTGCAGAATTTTAGCATTTATATTTATTCATTTATTTATCTTTGATATGCACATACAATGACAGGGGGTGGATGGATGGGTGTGCATCGCTCCATTTTTTTTTGTTTTTTTTACCTCAGAAAACATTTTGTGCTTCATTTCATTGTGCTAAAACAGTTACATAAATAAACGTAGATTGATTTAAGGCATAATAACACAAGTCCTCTCTTAGAAACCTGTTATTTGTGTCATTTCTTAAGAGAAATATTATTTCGTTCTATAATTGAATACACAGAAGGAATATGTTAAAGATTTTAATACTATAAGGCATCGTTGGGTAAACTGAGTATGGAGGCGGAGCCAAGTGTCCCCTTCACCGCCACTCTGCACTGACTGGTAGCTTCTGGAATAATCAGTTAAAATTGATTTTGTGCGGAAATCCACAACAATATTGATTTGATCTTGCACAATTAGGTCAGTGAGCTCACTTGTTCCTTGTGATTTCCATATGAGAAATGAATAACACATTAATAATGCATGACTGCAAAGCTGGAGCACTTGCTGGTGGAGCGAATTACCATAAAAAAAAGACTTAAAAAACACACGCAGCTGGTTTGATGAGATGTACAGAGTTTTGATGGCTCACACACTATCAAGCTAGACAATAGTTATAAAAGATGGATTGTTTTTTCACCTTCATTGCAGTTGCCCAGCAACCGTTTTTGTTTGTTGAGATTAATAGAAACTCTGCAGGATTCCGGACGGTGAAAGCAGGTTTAGGTCACTGTGATGGTCTGAACTCTGTGGTTACATCATCTCCAGTATTGTGAAAGGTTCAACGCATCCCACAGCAGTTCATTTGAAAAAAAAAGGCATGAATTTGATTGAGTTTTCCATTACGTGTTGTCAATGTGGCAATTCTTCAAGGCCACATGTAAAACACCTTGTGCTCCACTGTAGAAAAGTGCTTTTAAAAAGGTTTATTCCATTTACCATTTAAAGGGGTCATATTATGCAAAATTCACTTTCTAATAGTATTCCAACAGTAAAATGCCTCCCTAATTCTAGGAATGACACCCCAGAAGTTTAACAATCCTGTCAGCTCTCTCCCTGGCTTGTTTAAATTTTTTTTTAAAATGTGTTGCTCCAACAAGTGAAGTACAAATCAAACCCTATATAGTGTCACCAGGGGTTCAGCCAATCCCAATCAAGGTCGGCTCTCCCTTTGACTCCTCCAACAATTAGGCAGCTCTGCTCTGGCACATGGCACCACGAGAGGAAGTACTTCCTCCTCTTCCAAAGGTGGGCATATGTGGGTGGAGCCAGTCTAGGTCACACGGACACAGCAGATTCTGAATGCAGCTCCTATGATCCAACACTTAAATGGCTGAAAATCAAGGATAAGATGGATTTGGGGAAATAAAATTTGAATATGTTGTTTTTGTACCAACGAGACTCATGCGAAAGTGTTATAATATGACTCCTGTAATAGAATTATTTGTTTATGATTGTATCTGGAGCAAGCAGCCTCAACTTTCAGTTATTGTGAAGAGAGCTATTCCCCCAGCTGGCCCCCCACCACCTTTATTTACAGACTTTATTGTGAGATGTTTTATGTTGTACCTGTGTTGCCAATAATAATTGTGCTTTATTTGCTGCGAGGCTCCGATATGTTTGCTGATGTCCTCCAGAAACACATCACACTGCTTCCGGGTGCTCGGCGTTGCAGCTGATTACTCTATTGTGAGCAAACCAGTGATCCGGTTTCCAGCTGACTGTTTTCCTGTAAACAGTCTAATACACACAAAAGCCTTACTTGATGCTCCTGTTTGCATGTAATGCCACTCATGGCATTATTCTGAGAATACAATAGGTGAAATGCATGCAAGGTGAAAGGACAATCTGTTTCCAATGTTGCAGGCTTTATGCAGGATTCTTGGTGAAGGAGGCTCTGAGGCAGGTCGAGCTTTGGAGGGCTTTAAAGTGGTGAGAATTCACACTTCTCATGATATAATTTACACGAAGCTAGTACCCACTTGACCACGCGCACCTAATCCATTCAAGAAGCTGTTTGTTTCAAACAACACATTTTATTCTCAGTGGACTCAGTGGAGTATCACCTGTTTGTAAAATGAATTTATAAGCTTTTACTGAGGTTAAGAAAAAAGACCTAAAGTCTGGGATTTTTATTAACATCTATCAAACACAAATAGCATATATGTACGTTATTTTATTACTTTATTCTTTATTTTTAAAAGCCATTAGATTTTGAAAAAGGCTTAATATTCTACAATAAGAGTTAAAATTGTTTTCTTTTGATTTTAATGAGTGTTGCATAAAAGGTTTAATCAAGAAAAGCGTCCGTTCACTCCTTCCTCACACTGGATTTTGTTCCTGTCTTTTAAAAGGCATAATCATTCACACACGCTTTTATTCCAGCACAGTGTAACATATTAACTACAAAGTCACTTAAGCAGAATGGCAGCTTTGACAAATGTATTCAGAAATCTACTAATGATGTTTCAGTGCATTCAGTCAGGCAGATGCCCTATTTCACAATGTTAACAACAGAAATGTTCCATTTGTGTCTCAGATCTGTTCTAGGAAAGTTCGTCCTTCCAACAAAACTGCAACTTTTTATTCAAATCTCTTCTTTAATCTCTGTGTAGAAACACAGAGAACTAAAACATGCCGTCCAATTAGAGTCACACAGAACAAAAAGCAGTGTTCGGAATTTAATTACAATAATTATAGTAATTTTCAGGATCCATTGTGATGTTGTGCTGAGAAAGAGAATGTTGGGAAATGCTCACTCACCTCTGCTGAGGTGAAAAAGAATCAGCAGGCTGATGAAAACCCGAAGAACTGCAAACCTCTTCATGCTGGGACTGAAGGACACAAGAGAGTCAACAGAAGAGGAGACAAGCATCAGATTCAGAAAAAGCTGGATGAATAATTAAATATTTAAAATCGAAATTTGTGGTAACATACCTGAGTTGTTTTTTTTTAATTGGGATTTCTGCATTTTTTTAACTGAGTAAAATATTTCTGTTGTCATACAGACAAACTGACACTTATAAATGAGTTGAAATAGTTAATTTTAGCAGTTAAAACTGCTTAAAAACAGCTTTAAAAAGGTACAATAATTAAAGATGGTTACAACAGTCAAAGACAGCGAAGCTGCTAAAAAAAAAAGCTGAATAATTTCTTAAAAAACTAAAAATGTATAATAATGTACCCCCCCC
>OMNM01010999.1:10848-25525 GCA_900302745.1 Parablennius parvicornis | reverse complement strand
GTTTGGTTCGTCTCAAAGCCACACGACTTCAGCTGAGTGGACGGGTTTTAATGATCCGCTCGTTCACACAGAATTATCTCAACCACAGAGCTCATTTTTTTTTTATTTCAAGTTTAATAATGAGAGAAATTAATCGCTGTCACGGCCGCTGATATATTTTACTACAGTCGTTTAAATGAGATAAAAGTCACATTTTTTTTACTGCCCTTTAGTGAGAATTGATTGTTGACTGAAAGCATAATCATGATACCTAGATTTTTCTATTTTTTTAAAGGACAAGCTGTAAGAAAAGGGGGAATTTAATAACATGAGCTATAACAGTTTGCGCCATTTTAATATTACAGCGCCATCAATTATGATTGTGTTATGTCTCACATGGAGATATGAAGGCTGATAATGTAATACTGTGACGTTATGTTATCTGAGAATTGATTGCCTGACCAGACTTTATTGCATTTTCCGAGCCATGTAAAGACAATTTATTACAAGCCGCGCAGCTATTACATAATCTATCAACAAGTAATGGAGCAGCGGCGTGTGTGTGCGTGACAAGATGGTGGCGGAAGCGACGGCCCAAAGTGAAAGGTTGCCAGAAGTTAAAGGTTCAGGTGACTAAAGCTTTTTCATTAAACTTCATTAAAATTTCCTGTATTTGGAGGTTTTCCTTTTACCAGTTTTGCCAGATTGTGAAATAAAGCAGCCAGAGATCTGAAAACAACCTCGAGACAAGCGACTTTCTCCTGAAACAGATTTTTTTAAGTTTTTTTTTCTTTTTTAATCTTTATTTGGAACATACAAACAGAAAAATAAAGATATGCAGATAAATAAAACAAATGCAAAAAAAAAAAAACAACGCAACCCACTCAATCTACATTTAAATCAACATAAAGGAGTGGGAAATACAAATAAACACAAATAAGAACAAAGAAATAGACATTCAAAAAAATCCCAGGAGAATATGAACTCAGAGTTATGACACTGGAGGTAAACATTGTTGTTAGTATGTGTCTACTGAACTATTGGCTACAGCAAGTGTAGAAGCAGCATATCAAAAACGTTGTGTTTTCCCTTATTTCCATGGCGATGGAGTCAGAATGTTTTCAAAAAGTTCATTTTCAGTGTCTCCAAGCACTGTCATCCTGTAAACAGAAACCCAAAACACAATGAAAATGTGTAAACGGGGAAGTACACACCTGTAGGAAATACAATGTATACCAAGTAAACCTCTGATTATTGCATTTAATTGTTATTTTCTTGCACTCATCTTCCTTTTTTTTAATTTTCAGCATTTCAGACCAATATTCTCCCACTGGATGTTTCATTTCCAGTCTCCGTTATATGAAAAAAAAAAAAGATATTATAAAGTCACTTAGGCTCGGACATTCAGAAACATGTTGTAAACAAAGCATCAGGGACTGCAGAAGATTTAGAAAAATATATAAATAACTACAACCCAGATTTGGCAATCTGCCAAAACATTACAAGACAAACAAAAAAAAGTTGTTGAATGAAAAAACAAAAGAGTACCGAACATAATTTATTAGTCACATTAGAAGCCTGCAGTCTGAGACTCTCCCTTCAACGAGCCCTCATGTGGACTTTAACTTTGCTCTGTTATGTAACGGTCTTGCAATTACTGCGACCATTGGAGAACCAAGTCTGCGATCAGGAAGCAAACATTAGCATTAACCGAAATGTGCTGCAGCGACATTTTTAGATCACAATCAAATCTCGAGGAAACGCACTGAAGAGCGTCGCAGCATGACAAACTCCGCATGTTGAGCCTGAACTTAAATGGCGTGTGTCGCACATCTCAAGGAAGTAAATGTAAAGAAATCAAACAGGCACTTAAGCTGATATCAGTGATTTCCTGTTTCTCTTTAATGTCTGACTCGGAAATCACAGAGGCTTTTTTTTTTTTTCAATTCAAAGAAAATCAGTTACCGTATATACAAAATGGACAAATGAAGAAAAAGAAAAAAATCCTTTGAAAAAAAGGAATTTTCAATTCAACGTGCCATTGCCATCGCAGTCAGCCTCTCATTATAAGTGCGAGGGGAGATCCAGCGGAGGGGTGGGGACTACATGCGTGCCGTTTGAAAGCGCCACTCCGTACAACCACGACCGACTTCGACAGGTGCTGGCGGATAATTGGGCGCCGTGCCGACTACAACCGCAGCGCTGCTGTCTCCTCGAGCTCATTACTATCACTCAGAAGTTCCCCTTAAAAACCTCCACGGCCACGTGACTGTGCATTTGGTGGAGCAGCGACTGAAATCTCCTCAGATGCCGCCATTAAAGGTACGTCAGCCGGAGAGTTTGTTGACTGGCTGTTTGGACGGGTAAATGATTGCGCTCAGCGTCGCGTGAGCCTGGAAAGCATCAGCGTTGACACACGAGTTCAGCTGCATGCAAATACACACGTGTAATAAAAGTATCATCAAAGCTTTTATGAATGGGATCAAGTGTTTATACTCAGACAGCACGATCGCCATTAGCACACACTGCAGTTTTCTGTTGGTGTTTTTAGTTTCGGTAAGAGAGAAAGGATTCCACAATGAACGCAGGATGTTATTACCCTCCCGACTAACCGACGGACCAGAACACCACCCACTGGGGCAACTGAGGCCCAATATAGCCGTCAGCAAATCACTGCAAGGGTCTGCGTTGGTGTTTGTGAGTGAGACGCTACAAACAAGAGTCCAGTTCAAAGACTCGTTAGATGTGAAAACGCTGCATGAGTTTAGGCCGTGCAATCAACAGAGAGGAGTTTGTGCAATAACAAGCAATGATGGTCAATTTGATGCATTATATGTGTCTAATGAACAACGGACGTCTGCCCAAGCCAAAATCTATGACAGATCCGTCTTTTTTCCAAAGTCCCTCTGGTAGTGGATACTCACTTTGACCCTTACACAGGTAGATACTCTCTAAAACTACCAGAGTGTGCCTTTTTCTTTTTTCTTCTTGCAACGCTTCCGGAAAACAGACACGAGGCAGACATGGCCAAACACAGCTCATTAGCATTTAAAGGTACAGACACAGAAACGGCGTGTTCTCAGTAGATCTCACTCGACTGACTTTTAGATCGGCTGAAATTCAGGACCAAGGTTATATTTAGGGCAATGCACTTTCAATACAATCCTGTTGGACCACTGACACCTCTGTGAAATTTAAAGTCCTCCACCTTGGCGAGGTTTTCCCATCGAGTATAAATCATTTTCCATAAGAGATCCATGAACTCCCAACGCTGAGTCACAAACTGTTCCCTGATGGAGCCATAAAGGAAAACATCGTCTGCCAAAGGCCACATCCATGAAAATCCCAGAAAAGAGTGGAGACACGAGTCTAAAATTGAACTTACTTATGAAAATTGCTTTGAGCGACTTGGTTGAACGACAGTCAGTATAAAAAGACGACAATGAATCCATGCATGACATGATGAGGTCACTCCCTCGACACCTTCAATGGTCGCTATTTTTTCAACACATTTTCGCACACGATCATGTTTCAGACGTCGAACCCAAAATCCAGTCTCTTCAGGATGGGAATACTAGAAACTCTTAATGGTTTACTTATTTCTATATTCAGAGGGACTTTATTCCATGCTTGGATGCCTTTGTTGAAAATATATGCAAGAGGAGTACCTTCTGACACAAAGGCACACAAGAAGTGTAAACGTGGTTTTTGACTGCTGGGATTGGGATTATTTCCTCCAGAGGGGCTTCATAACAGTCAGACTACCATGGAGGGTGTGTGGTTATCTTCATAAAAATGAATGAGTGTTCTGCTGTGCACATTTACGCTGACCTTTTTGGTGAATGATTAATTGGTTAGTACATGAACGACTCTAAAATGGATTACCTGGAGTAAACTCAGTCATTCATGCTCAAAATGACTTTAGCTCAGTATGAAGAACATTGCAAGGAGCTGTTACAGACAAACAAGCATCTGCTATTACAGGCAGAACTCCCAGCATGGTCCGGTGTCCAGACTCATCGTCCCTCCTAAAATATTTAATTTGTAGACAACAATAATTGCTTTTCAGGAGTTCTCCTGTTTATTGTCCTTCCCGTGCACTGATATGAAATTCCCACCCTCGTCTGGTAAGATTCACACCCATTTTCCAACTGTGTACCTTTCTTATTGCGATTAAATAACAGCCCTTTGTGTTCTGTCACCACCACCCAAGGGGGGAGCCAGAAGATTGCGGTCGTAGTTTAGTGTTTCACACTTTTTGCTGAAAGTGATAGCAACTTTATCAATTTGGAGGCGGCTTCCTTTGAAACCTACAGCAGGCATTAAAGACGAGCATTTTCTCCAAGTGTGACTTCAAAGAAGAGTTCTGTTATCGAGTTGTGCTATTTTACAGATTTAACTACACAGCAGTGTGACTGAAAGACATCATTAAGCCTGCAAACAGACATGAAGAACCATCCTAAACATTTTGTGTGTTGAATTAGATTTTGTTTGTGCAAATGTGGTCAATTTCAAAGCAGGATGAAAGCAAACCATAAATCAGTACATTTGTTTTGTGACTGGGAGCTTGGGAGAACAGAGTCTACATGTTATGAGACTCTGATACCTTCGTGTGTTCACTCCCCCACGTCCCTCAGTCTCACGTCAAAACACTGAGTGCTGTGCTGAGCACACGTTTCTCTGTCTTTATGAGATCTTACACTGCTCAACGAAGAAAGAAGAAAACCTCAAGACTACCTCAAGAGAGCGCTTTCGTGAAGCGGAAGATAAGTGAATATTTGCATTTCATCACAGTTTTTAGCCGTTGGAAAGCTTTTGATACTCCAATGTCATGTTTCAGTGTAGGATCGCTGATCTCAAATCAGGCATTACATTGATAACATAAATATATCAACATATGCACACATTTAGGACTTTTTTACACAACAACATAATCCAGTGAAAATGCAGAAATTGCACTGGGTTTTGAGTAGAGATGGGAATCGAAAACTGGTTCTTGCTGAGTGCCGGTTCCCGCTGTTTCAGTTCCTTGGGATCGTTTGCACAACATGTAAATAATTCCCTTATCGTGACCAGTGGGTGCGAAACATGTCACCTAGCGTTACATTTTACAAAAAAGTATGACAACAGGGCAACTTGCAATAATTGCAAAGTGGATATTTCATCAAAGGGAGGAAATATGACCAATACATGACAACAGTGCTTCATGTTTCAAGAAGTTGTTTCTGGGTGACCAGTTACCTGTTTCCCTGTTAGCAGTGTCGTCTCATTGTTCATTCCCTATAGTCAAGTTTATTCACTTGAATTATAGTTCACATGCATGTATTTCCTCACATGCCCAGGGAGAACATGCAGTCCAGGAATGTTTCCTTATTTAGTGAATTAATGGCAAACCTCACAAAAGACATTGGCTGAACTTCAGCTCAGAGTTGCACAGAAGAGGGAACACAAAATAACTTTTGGTTTGCTGGCTGAGGCGTGCTGTGGAACTAAAACATAAATCATCTTTAAATAATTAATCTCGAGGTTAGGGCAGCAACCTTGTGACTGGTAAATGGATTTTACTTATATGGAGCTTTATTTTCTCTGCTTCGTTTTTAATTGTTACATTGTGAGGATGGAGTCCGAGTCCCACGGAGGGTTTTTTTTAAGACGCAGAACCATTGCTGCATACATTATAGACATTGGTATTTTATACATACATCCATGCATTCACGTAGTTGTTTAGTTAGACAATATAAGGTCACAAACAGCAGGTCCAGTTCAGACCAGCACGGAACAGTACGAAGGTCATATGTGGACTCTAATCACAGAAAGAATCGCTTGCTCTCACGATACAGAAAACCCCACAATATAGTCCACAAGATCATGGGCGTGCATGTGTTCTCGTTTCTGAAAACGTTGGCATTTATGCTAATCTTGCATTTTGCTCATCTGTGGGTTTGCTTGTTTCCAGTGGCTGCAACTTAACATCGAAGCAACAGTAAAGTTTGATTAATTTCACGCTGCAGGCAGTGAAGCTTATAGGCAGCAGCGTATCGGTGTGTGTCTATAGCAGCTCACCTGGCCCAGGTACAACTCTCCTTCATGTAAATGTATTTTGATAAGAGGACTATATTTCAAAATGAGTGTGATGACTCGCTCCAGTCAGGCGCGCTGTCCGAGGAAGATAAAATGGCCATTGCGAGTGTTTCTTCGCTGCGGGTTTTGTAATTAGCTGTCACCACCTTGAGCTTGGCAGTGTAATTGGTTCCTATGCTGTTTTAAAAACTCATTAAAGGTGGCTGTTTGAGGACTTGATTTACGCCGCGTCCTTCAACGTGAGTGAAAAGGAAACGTTGACTTCCCGGCAGCGACGTTCGGTCCGGAGCTACGAGGAGCGAAGCCGTCCTTCAACAACAATGAGCTCGAGCAAGAGAAGATCTGAGAGGTTTAATAGGTTTCCTACAATATTCTTTAGGATTTCTCGTACAATGTTGTTCACTGGATGCTCATTTTACCACAACCTCTTCAATCCTTCTGTGGCAGAATTAAATGTTTAAAACCAACGTGTGGACGGTACGGAAAATAAAGTAACCGCCGGTTACATTTTTGGTCACAGTGAGCCATACCCGACACGTTTTGTGGACGAGTGAAAGCTCCAATTCTGATTTTTTTTTCACACCAGACTCAGGCCTCGTTCGTATGTTTTTCAACACATGACTGCTTCGTCATTGACAGTTGACTGACGTACCAGATAAGTGCCGGAGGAAGCAACTCCGCCAAAATGTTAAAAGCCGAGCTCTCTTCTTTTTTTTCGTTCACCGTCTTCTTTCCCTTTTTATTTTGTCTAGATTCCGTGGAGTTGCATTTAACAACCGAGGAAAATGGATCTACACGCTGACCAGCATTGCCAGATATGACAGGTATCCCCCAGTTGGGATGGCAAATTTTCTTACCTTTTAACTTTGTTTATTTCCTGCATTTGTGTGTTTATTGCATGTTCATTATTACACATTTAATAGTTTTATGGTTTTTACATGATTTCTAGACAGGCTGATTTTCTTGATTTGAGCTGGTTTTTATTAAGGTGTGTGATTTTTACCTTGTTCGACCTGGAAAAAATGAGTCACATCTGGCAACCCTGGTGCCAACCGGTGTTTCATCCATATTTACTGCTCTCTGCGGGCCGAAACTGTCGGGTCCAATCACATTCACACGGCAGTCTGAGGCCACGTTGCCACGTACCCGGGTATTAAAAACAAACTGTGATATTTCTCTGCGTTTGGGTCTTGCATTTACACATAAACGCAGCTACGACTTACCACAAATTATGATTCCTGAAAATCTGGAAAAACTGTTGCGTCTAAAAGGGAGTAGGCGGATACTAACGTTGCAATTAGTGATATTGTGTTTTGTCCAGAATTGGCTATTATGGCTTCATGCTTCTTGTTATACTGCCCCCTACAGGTTTGGCATGCTCATAGTAGCTGTGAACCAGGTGTATATGCTGGTCTGTGCCAATGAAGACTTTATTTTTAAATGTAGAGGGTGAATGATCTGTTTTTGTACGTGTAACCGTGGCCTGATTGTGGTCAAAATGTAATGTGAATGATCACACAAAAAAATTGGATCCCAGCAAAAAAATCGGAATTGAGTATCAAGACCTGCAGTGTGAACGTGGTGCTTGATTTCACCTCTTCATGTCTGATTGCTGCTCTCCGCCTTGATGCGTTTCACCTGCATCTGGTTGTGTGATCGTCTTCACCTGTTGGCAGCAGTATGTATTGGGGTTTCTTCAGTGTGTTCTGGTTGTTGGTCAGTCTGTGTGTCAGTGTGCTTGGGCTTTCTAGTGTCTCTCTCCTGCTGTATCCAGGAGTGTGCAATTTAGAACAATTGAATTTTGGGGTCTTGTCTTGGCAAAGTCTGCCATCCTGAGTCCTCCTCTGAGCAAACCTGAAGAAATTGAGCTCCTTGAATACAGTTTAATATTCGAGTGACTCTAAACTGAAACCAATTTTTTGGGGGGGTTATTTTTACACTAAATATAATTTTTCAGATCCCTGCATTACATTTCAACTAACAGAGGACTTCCTCAAACAAATTGATCAACGACTTATTTTGCACAAATTAAACAAGAGTCCTTCACGATTACATGTTTCAAGTAGTGTTTCAAGAGAATATTTCTCTTTGCTTCCAAGTATCCAGCCAGCTCCTCTTCTATGATCTCTTGTAAACATTTCTTAAAAGGTAGATTGTGATAATTTGTCAAATGTTGGCAGCAATAGACCCAATACAGCTGATGGGTCTGGCTTTGAACACGTCTTATTCAAGGAACAAACTAATGATCTTTTTAATATCGTGATAGTTGCATATTTAGACGTTACGATGGTTGATGGAACCTTGTAGTGGCTTGGCCAATTATGACACAAACGATATAGAAAAGGAGATGATGAAAGCTGATTGTGGCTTATTTAGATTAATAAGATATCCCAAATTTTAAAAAAATTGCCAAGTTCTAGAACATTTTGAAGCAACGCAGCTTTATTCAAAACCTTGAGCAGAACTTTCAACCGTAACATTGTTTAGTATTATACAATGACCACTATGTCTGGTACAGAGGTCAATAGTAGAAAAATATTTATTGCAAAGAAATATTTCAGAGGTGTTCTCGGAATGT
The DNA here is from genome assembly GCA_900302745.1 of Parablennius parvicornis. Taxonomy (NCBI): domain Eukaryota; kingdom Metazoa; phylum Chordata; class Actinopteri; order Blenniiformes; family Blenniidae; genus Parablennius; species Parablennius parvicornis. The sequence goes on along the minus strand of OMNM01010999.1, from coordinate 16,887 downwards.
TGTGATTAAAGTAAGTCTGACATTCTCAGAAATTTTTTTGTAAATAAAGTAATATTCAAATAAGTATTTTTCCATGACATAAATTGAGAAATTATCTTTTTTTTTAAAAAAAAAGGCCACAAAAGCTAAAAATCTAATAAAATATCTTTAAATTGTACTGATGAAACCTTATGAATGCAATCTAATTTTCTGTTTAAATAGCGATTTTGTTTTTTTTTTGTTTTTTAAGATGAGTTTTCTTTACATGTTTTGCAGCTCCAGACACATTTTATTTCGTGGAAAATTGCAAATTGAAACATTTGCTCTTTTGGTCTTAAAGGCTGCAGATCTATGTCCAACACCCTCTTAGCAGGACTTTCCACCGTCCACATCTGACCCATTGATGATCTAAAAACACAGATTGGTGCAGCTTTATATCACATCATCAGAAGCTTAAATTGTACTTTCACTGTTGATGCTTCAGTGAGTAAACTCGTAACTAACCAGCCTGACCCGCTGACGTGAAGCGACCTGCTTTGGATCTGCTCCGCAGTTTTATTTGAATCGTTTTAATTTACTTTAGTGAGAAACTATTTTTAAAAAATCCACTTCCTCAGTTTGTACGGTTCCTGGTTTTGAGTGCATGAGCCAAATCTCACCGCTAATTGAATAATTCGAATATGAATCCGTCCAGAAATTATAACAAATTGGCAGCAATCTCAAGTGGCACCTGGAGCATCTGGCTCGTACATCAACAAATCAACAGACTGCAGAGTCGCGGGACCGAAACGGTCTGAAGGCTTGCAGTTACTCTTATTTTTTTTCATGGTACTGCAATCCCATCGCTCTCTCTTTCCACCCTTTCCCACAGATGTATAGTAGCCGCCGTTCAGCCGATGCTGAGTTTATTCATCAGCGCCTCCGCGGCTTGAGATAGAGAGAAAGGCAGCTGATGTAAGACTAAAGGATCACAGTGAGCTGGAGAAGACAGTCCATTTAATTTAACGCCACAGGCCCACAGCGGCGCAGATTTGCCACGGTGCAGACTAGTTTTAATTTGACATTGATTTTTCTCAGAGGCAGAAAGGTGAAAGTGAAGAAGCATGTTCCCATTATGAAATGCAGCCATCAAAAAGCAAACCAGGTAAAACTTATATTACCATTAGCACAGCATGAGCGCGCGCACACATATTGTTACACTGATGGAGAAAACACATCAGACTTGTTAAAGCGAAGGCAGATTTCATCTGTGCACAGATGGGAGGAGAGGTCACACTGTTAGCTTTAATTTAACATGTTGTCTGAATGGTAATATCTGAAGAGAGCCTGGCATCTGTTCAGCGAATCAAACTGTAGCAGCTTGTTTGTACGTGTCAGCCATTTGTGCAGCTGAAGAAATATGTGACCAAGAGTTATCGTTGGATATATTTATTTACTTTGGGTACTGCTAATCATTTATGTTTCCCAGGAGAATAAAAGACTGAAACACAAAATCCTCAAACAATGAAACAACATTCCTGAAATATTGTGTCTATTTAATTGAAAGAATCAGAATCTTCAACAACTATATTCCACTTACTGCTGTGGAAGTCTGTAGCAATAATGTGAGGCTTTTTCTGAAACGAAACGCAAAATCACGCGTTTTCACCTGAGATGTTGTCATGTAAACGGGGCCTAGGTTAATTGGAAGCAGATCTTGTGCGATTTTTTTTTTTTTTTTAGTCAGAGCATAAACAGTATTGTGCTAGCTTGAGCGTGGCTAGCGCCGCTAACAGCAGCAGCCGTTGTTCAACGCAAAAAAGAAGATGAAAGAAAGAAGAAAACATGCTTTATTTGTCCCCTTGGTGAAATGATTTCTCTGCATCTAGCCCATCATAGCAAACCTTAAAGACATGTTATCATTTTTGATATCAACTTTCTCAGTGTTTTACTTTTGAATGTCTCACTGTCTGAGACATTCGGCCTTCATATTCACAAATGATATTCATGGAGTTTCGCACTAAAAGTGAGACGGAACTCTCGTGAGAAAGTAACAACAGATTCGGATGGAAATACTGACACACTTCTAAATGTATGCACACAGTGTGAACCTCAAATCCACGTTAAATATTCATGCATGTCTGGTGGAGTTTGGGGCCGACATGGTGGTGTAGTGGTTAAGACTTGCACCGCACTGTTAGAATATCCAGGTTATGTTTCCATCTCCGTGTGGCGTTTGCATGATGGACAGCTGACCCATCCCAGTGTGGCTTCACCACAGCTGGGTAATTAATGGTTTAGATGTTGTTTTTTCACTTTCAAAATTGTCTGTTCAAATGACTCGAAACACAAATCCAACAAAGAATTCAGGAAACCTGACGGATGTCTCTAAAGCATGTTTGTAAAAGATTAATTTTGCATGTTAAACCATATTTGCTTCGACTCATCCCTCGGGAAACATGTTTTCTTCTTTGCACGAGAAAATGATATTTATTGTTAGAACATTATCACGCCGTTGCACTTCAACCAGAAACAAACCCATCTGAAGTCCCTCCCTCCGAGCTTTCACACAACCAGTGGGATTATTTCTGCTTCTAAGAAATGTTTGCATAAAACCAACATGTTTTTTCATTGTTTTTTTGTTTTTTTTTTTACTTATCCAGCTCGCTTCTCTGCTTCCATCTCTCCCTCACATCTCCAGCTGTCGCCCGCTATGATGTAAATGAGCGTCTCAGCACAGAGCTTGTGATGGTGTCAGCCCCCTCCTTGGTCTCTGGTCTCATTAGAAACCTGCTGTAGCTGACATTTACCCAGCTACTGTGTTGACTCGCTCTTCATGAGGGGTCAAAACAATACACAGTCAAACCTCCACAGTCTGGATCTTTGCAGGAAGGGCGCTAGCTGCAGAAGCTAAGATGATTTGATGTTGACGTAGGTCTAGTTCACACGACAATATTTCCTGAAAACAATATCCGTTGAATTTAGAGTGCCAGGCCACGAGCTAGTTTGTTTGGTTTTTATGTGCTAGGGAATTCATTCATATTGATTTATTATCAACACAGTATATTAATAAAATTGCATAAAAAAAGCCAGCCTTTGTAATATTCAAGTCACGGAAGAAGATGCTCTTTTAGAGGGCGGTAGTAAGTCAGGACGTCCACACGAGATGAGTATGGAGTCAGATGTGAGGAAGTCAGTGCAGGAAGGTGACGGTTCTTTATGAGGTATTGGATTAATCCGACTGGCTGGAAGAAGAACGACAAGAGGCTGAACCAACCTGAACTTGCCTTGTCCAATCATCTTTGTCAGAATATGAATTACTTTATTATTAATTTTTGAAAACGTTGTTCTCTGGGGAGGTTGGTTACAGATTAACAGCTCACCGACTGTGATTCTTTTCAGACAGTTAAGAACATTTATGCTTCTATTTTTTGTATTTCAATAAAGTAATAAATTCCAACTAAGAACAATCTTTTCTCCCCGTCGTTCTTAGAAAGTTTTCTGCACACACGGGAAACATCTGCATCCATGAAAACTACTCAAAATGATGCAGTACATATTCCAGGCCTATAGGTGGCATGCTGTAACTGCCACAGAAATACAACAAAAATGGAGAACACCAGGGGAGGCAAAAACTGACATATCGACAAATCAGACATATCGCCTTATTAAACCATCTAGCCTCAGTAGCTTCTGCAGATCAATCTGGAATATGTAGTTCACCGTTGTCGTTAAGTGACGTCACGGGGTTATAGGGTCGAGAGGTGGAGCGATGACGTAATCATTTTCAGCAAATGTGCATCTTGTCTATCGACACATCAAACCCGAGGCTGTGATTTAATCAATCTGGAACCCATTTAACCAAATAAATAAATACATTTTAGGATTCTAAAATGCTGCACCGTGTGAATGATCTTACATGAAACGGTATTATCGTGTGGAAAAGACGTTGTAAATCAATTCAATTCAACTCAGAATCAATGGACACGCTAACAAATGAAACGTCATACACGTACGCGCATGGAACAATACAGTACAAAGATTAACAATGGCGAGTACATGGACATTAGTATGGCCAGATGATGAAGTTGAATTGGAGCATTTTTCATAAATTTGTGTTTTTCTCCTCCCTCTCCTTGAAAAAGTTATGTTGTCTTCCAGAGTCTTCGAGTTCTGCAACTAGTTCCACATTAGGAATGAGTTACTTCCAACACTACCAATAACGTCTCGGACAGCGAAATGTCTCTGTCCTCTAAATCTTTGATTTTAGCCACAAAACAGCCTGGATTCCTGATCCCTACAGTCCGGTGGTGCAGCGGCTCTGCGAGTCTGAAATTAATAGGATGTCCGGGGCTATTTCCTGACTGGCCGTCCTCCCGGGACCCCGCAGCTCTGTTTTTCTGCGGTCCTCTCATCCTGTTACTAATGCCTGAGTCTGTGTAACCCTTATCTCTGCGCTGGCTACACGGCCTGATAGGGCTCTGTGTGTAAGCAATTAAAACGGCTTATTTGCCAGATAAGTGGGAGAGAGCGGTCAGATTGAAAGCCACAGGCTGCCAGGATCAGGTCTTTAGGTTACAGCCCCCGGGTTAAATAGCCCGAGGGTTGCGGAGTGAGCCAAGCGAGGCGTGCAGCTCAGCCAGGGTAGTTGCAAGGGGATGAAACTCTTCCAGAGGAAAGTACACACACACACACATACACACCATTGTATGTTTTCCACATAACCGACATACAATGAATATTTAACCGTCTTCATAAATAAAGATGGGCACACAGACGGATCCAAAAAGCTGTGTGTGTGGATGTGCAGAATAAAATCTGTTTATATTAAATGTCTACTTCTAATGAATGTAGTCAATCCTCTGTGAAGAAGCTGTTATTTGTGCATCAAAGCATGCTTTCGCCAATATTTTCTTTAAACGGACAGCTGCAGCACGCTTTCAGTGAAGTCTCAGGAGAAAAGTGGAACTGAAAAGAAACAAAACTTGCTTTAATATCACAATAAATGATCGCTACTGTGGACTCTGGTGGATATGATGAAGGTTTTTCTGCTCAAATGTTGGAATAGCTGGCAGCTATGGCACCCTCCAGTATCCATTATAATAACTGTTGGCTTACAATACTGTGACCATTTTCTCCTCTTGTACATTGCTGTAAATAAATAGTCATTTAAAAATGCAGGATGTAAAAATTAATCATTACCTCTTTTGTGGATATTCTGTAATCTTCACAACTTCAGTAATCTTTACTTCAACACAGCCATCAGTAGAATTACATAATAACTTGTTTTCCTTGATAAGTTACTTTAAATGTCCTGTTTATTGTCCTCTGCAAATAAAACAGCACCAACTCATGGCCTGGCATGTAACCATGTCATTTTCAGTATTTCTAGACATCCTTTTCAAATATTTGCTGCAGAAAGTTTTGAGAAACAAACGCAAAAAGGATGTTTTGACGTGAAACATTGTCGCGTAAACAAGCACTGAAACTGAAAATGTCTGTGATAATGTTTTGACTTGAGAGAAAATAAAAGATAGTTAGTAACATATCTCCAGTTTTAGATGCCTCCTACTAGAAATATGACTCGTCAGAAAAAAGAAAAAAAAAACTGTAGAAACCCCAAACTGGATTTACAAGCAGTCATAATGGCGCGGCAGATTTATACATGCAGTTTGTGTCTTTGCGAGATAGCACTGCCTCGGTTATGATGTCATTTCGTGGAGAAACATTTAGGGAAATAAATCTCTGAGTTGGATTTCTTTTCTTTTCTTTTTTTTTAAATCACCATTTAGAAGCAAATCCCCCACATCAGATTTATTCATTTCCGCTGTGGAATTCCACTGATCTTGTCGACTGTACGCCACAACAGCCTCAGGTGGGAGATTTGCTCTCGAAGCATGACGTGAAAACACGCGTAGATTAGAAAGCGGAGAAGACGAAGCGGCGGAGTGACGTGAGACGGAGAAAGACTTCGACCTTGGCCGCGACCTGAACAAAACTGTAGCGAGGAGTGAATGAGAGCGAGGACGGCCGGGGACGGACGCCACCCGGAATCTGAGTTGGTTTCGGAGGTTGGATTCA
>OMNM01010995.1:5501-23232 GCA_900302745.1 Parablennius parvicornis | reverse complement strand
TTAAATCTGAAAAGAAGAAAAAAAAAAACATTTAAAAAAAAAAAAAAAAAAACATATTACAAACTAAAAATTGATGTTGGAATTATGACATTTCATGGTTACAATTCAGAGATTTTTTATTACTTTTTTTTTTTTTGCTTTTGTAGCCAATTTGAATACTTTTTATAATAATGATTTTATAATATTTAAAACCACTTTGAATACCCTAATGGTTAGAACACATTTAGCTATATTAACAATTGTAACCTTTTTGCACTGTTTTTTTTTTTGTTTTGTTTTACCATCACAATTTGAGCTGTGTTGTTTGTTTATTTGTTGTTATTTTGTTGTTGTTGTAGTTTTGGTTATTTTATCAACTTTCAGCAATCCTATCTGTTTTGCCCTATTTAGCAGTTTTTTGCCCAGGGATTAGAACATTTTTGAAAAATGGTGTGCACATAAAATCTGAAATTCACATAGAATTTTTTGAAAGTTTTAGAGAGCCACCACTGAGGGGCTGAAGAGCTCCTGGTAACTGGTCAAGGTTAACAGTTTTTTTTTTTCACTCTTACGGCCTTTACCACATCCAAGCAGGTACAAAAATGTGATGAACCCACCACAGACTATCTGAAGACAGGATGAGTTACTCTCCAGTGAGTGAACTGCATTGAGCATTTAACGGCTGAAATCCTTTTTTAATTCCCTCCAGACTTAGTCGAGGTCAAAAGAAAGTGAGTCCTGTACGTCAACTGAACAAAAGGTGTCACTGCCAAAAGGTCTCCAATGTTATTGTGTGTTTGAACCTGCCAGATGTTTCAGTGATGTTAAGCCTTTAGCAAATTGCAATATTTGGTAACGTCTTCTAGTCTTTATAAACTAACATATCATCTTTTGTGCTTTTATGGGATTCACTTTATTTTTGTAACCTGTTACAGATTGTATGACTATATGATTAATGACTTTTGATCATTTATGCACTTCTCAAATTGTAATTTTATGTTACAAATTTAATACACATAAATTCCATGTTATATTTTTGTAACAATGATTACTTTATAATAGACAAAATAATAAGAGCCGTCAAGAAATTGTGTAGGATAATGTATAATTTGGTTAATTCCAATTTAATGCAACTAGGATCTATCTATTTATCTAGGAATAACACCTAATAAGTTCTCAGTGCTGTACATAAGATGTAGAGGTACAGTAGGTGGCATCAAACAGAGAAAATTAAGTAGAGGGCCTAAGACTGAGCCTTGTGGAACACCAATGTGAAACTAACAGTGAAAGACACAGAGCATTAAGTGAACAGTACTAACCGATGATTATAAAAGAGGCAGCTGGAATTATCAAGGGCTGGTTCACAATAAACTCACAGCATCAAAATCAATAGTTTGTTGATTTAGTTGGATCTGATCCTTAGTACGTGACTAAACTATATTTTCGTTCAGGTTAGACATCAGCCCAAGCGTGAGTGGGCTGGACCGGTATAATATTGCCTTAATGATTTAAGTTTAAATTTATAACATATTCTTTGTTTATGTTCTTAGTATATTTAATGACAATGTCTATGTTTTCACAAAACGGAACTATTATGATGGAAAATGACTAGAATCTCAACACAAAGTCAATTTTCTTGATACTTTCTTGTGAAAAATACAGTGAAATGTGGAAAAAAGGCTAGTTTGATAGTAGCGACGTAGCTATCTTTCATAGCAATATCAGGCATATCTCAGCTCGGGTCTCAGTGTTGTGTTTTGTCTGCTACTCTTAAGAAATGTGTCTAAAAATCATTGTTGTTTTTTTTTTGTCTTTTTTTACAACTTGCTTGGCTGTTCGATGCGCCACATTGGAGCCTCTTGCAGACCAGTTTCAGTGCACGGCCCTCCTGTTTCCCCCCTGCCTTAGTAGATCACCATCGTCGCCTCTCAATCAGAATATGGCGGATTCGATTCCCCACCCCCTCTGTCAAACTGTCCTTGAGCAAGACACTGAACCCCTAAACTGTGCCCACAGGATGGATGAGGCACCTTACATGGCAGCCGCCTCCATTGGTGTGTGTGTGTGTGTGTGTGTGTGTGAATGTCATTAACAGCGTACAACACTTTGGGGACCGCTCAAGCTTTGGGCATATAAGTGAAAAGGTGCAAACCTTTCATAGATCAGTCCCTACTTCACAAGCCACAAGTGGGCACTTCAGAGCAGGTTACAAACTGCTCTAACGATACTTAACTCTCAGCTTACTGAGAAAGTTGACATTGATATATAGTTGCTGCAACCTTCTTCCAGCCGAAGTCGTCGAGAAGAAAGAAATACTTTTGTTTCGCTGAAATCCATTTGGGTGGAATTCCAGCACGAGAAGTGGCCTGGTCAGTGATGCAGAGTAAGTGCTGACCAAAGATCTTTTACAATGTGGGCTATTTTAACGGGCCGTGGCATCTGTTTCTCAAGGATATTGAGAAAGTTATGGGGAAAGAGTGTCGTTTACGCAGCAGTGCACAGCTGTTACATGGCCACGCAAGAGCTGTCAGCGTGGAAAAGCACAAGTTTCTGTCCAAACTGAAATATCTCTGCAGCTGCTGATTTGATTGCCGTGAATTTTTTGAGCCGCTTTTTACGATCCTGAGTTAATGCATTCCAATAAAACTGCAGCTCCCTTAAATTTTGATTTCAAGCGTTGAGCCAGTCCAAACGATTTCTTCTCCCTTCATAAGAGACATATTTCTATATCATAGGTTCACATGCAAAAATGACAAATTTGGACATTATTTATTGATTTCTCACTGTGTGAAGTAATATATTATATAAAATTAATTGTGGTTATAATACTTTAGACTGTAACTTTCAGATTATAGAGCATCTTCCTCCCACTAAGTGATGTAACTTTGAATTTAATGACTGAATCAGACATTGAACTCATATCTGTAATCAGTGACTTGTGTTCAGTGAAGACTGTCACAAATGTTTTTAGTTAATCTGCAACATCTGTATTCTTGACAGGGGTGTCACATTTGTAACAATTTCTGTGCTTTCTTATGAAAATGAAATGAGAAAAACACAAAAGATAGCTGTTTAAAACGCAAATAATTAAATTCTTCTCACAACACTAATCAAAGAGACTGACCTGGGCAGGTGACTTCTTCTTGTTTCTTCCAAACTCACAATGATGAAATAAAAACAGCCACAGAACTGAGGAGGAAATACACGTGAGATTGAAGCTTCTGGAATTTTGGGTGTGGGAAAGTGTGAAAATTCTTGAATCCTTAGATTCTTTAATGTGTGAATGTTTTCGTCCAGGAGGCTCCAATCCGCCCAAGCCACCAAGATAATTGTAGAAATTACAAAGAAGACATTGATATTCTTAACAAATTGTTTAAGAGTAGACACGACACTGAGACCTGAGCTGAGATATCGTGATGCTGTCATGAAAGATGACTACTTGGCTGCTAGTAAATTAGCATTAGCATGTAAAAACATGCATAAAGCAAGTTAAAGGTTTTTTTTTTGTTGATATTTCACTTTATTTTGCACCAGAAGAAATCGATAAAATTGGCTTTTTCTTGAGATTGAAGTCATTTTCTGGAGTAAGTCATTGTTTTTGTGAATATATAGACTTTTTCATCACCTATACTCTGAGCCACAACAAAGAAAAACTTTAAATTCAAAGGTTATTATGGCACAATGTCACTAGTCTGGTCCACTCGAGATGAAATTGGGCTGAATGTGACCAGTGAACTAAAAAATACGTTTGACAGCTCAAGCTTAGAATTTCCAAGAGCTCCACAATGTGAGAGTTGCAGGATGTGTTAGAATGCAAAAGCTTTCTTGAAATATCCTGAACAAATGCCCGGAGACATGATGTTTAATTCCTAGTATTTCAATGATAATTGTTAGAAATCTGCTCGGTGACGACTTCAGGGGGAAAACTTGACCGAAGACCCAAAAAAATGACCTGCTCTTGCGGTGATTCTCCATAATCTTGGTTGAATGACTGATTATGTCTGATTAGACCTGCTGTTTACTAGACCACCTGACATTGGGCTCCTCTCAAAGTCACTTCTACCCTCACAGGGGGATTCACTCTCATTTTGCAAGAGAGTCCTCATTGAGCTGCGAGAATCTTTCTCCAGGTCACAAATTAATGATATGTGTCTTTTAAAGATGGCGAGAACCTGCCTCTGTTTGCCGTCACACCGGGAGTCACATTAGACTTTAATCAATCCCCCCCGAAAGCACAACACACATCTAGATCTGGGCAACGTATGACCGACTTTGGAAGGACGTTTTCTTGAGCCTGTAGCTCTTCCGACTGTAAAAGACGTTTGAGGGGTCACTGGTGAAAACCTGGGTTTGGAGTAGAGATACGCTGATGCTGATACTAATACTGAAAGGAGTACTCGTACTTGGAAATGATCCCCGATACAACTGGAAGAGTACTTGAAGAGTCCTATGTAACGTGGCTGTCCGGAGGTACTTCACGGCAATGCAGTGTTTGCATATTGTTTAGGTTTGATAGCATTTGTTAAACACTCCTATCGCTACTTGGTATTGACAAGTAGCTATAAGTTAGTACCCGAGCTTGTACTTGTTTTTAAAAAAAAAAAAAAGTCGTGTCAGTGCGTTCTTGTTCTATACCAGAACAGATGCCCAAAGTAGTGGAGAAATGAAGTATTAAGATGGAATGGATGTAGGTGGAACACTGGTTTGCTAAGAAAACCAGGTAGCGTGATAGTGTTTAGGTAAAAAAAACAAAAACAAAAAAACAACAGAGATGAAGTACTCGTATTGGTACTCGGTATCACCAAGGAGCTTAAAGTTTGTACTGGTGCTTGTACTCGTCCTGGTGGAATTGGTAAATCTCTAGTCTGAACACATAGAAGCTGGAAATCGAAGAACAAAAGGAAGAGGGGAAGCAGTGGAGGTCAGGATGAAGCTCGACTGGTTTTCTGGTCGTTTAAATGAATTGAAATCCAACAGATGCCAAAAGGCTTCAGCCTGTCTGGCACTGAATGGAACTACTGATGGCCCACGGTCTGATTGTTGGAACGGTCTAGCTGCTGGGGACACAACAAAAACAACATGACATTTACATGATGTCATCTTCACCGTTTACACTTTCATTGTTTTGGCACCAATCCTAAAATGTGTTTAGATTCCTTTATGAGCTGATGAACGTGACCCGGCCGGCCTCAAAGACCACGCAGCTGAATGTCTGTTTGGACTGGATGAGCAGCCAAGTGTCAGTGTTTGTGGAAGTGTCAGTCTAACATGGGAGGTTGGAAGAGGAGGAGGAGGAGGGGGAGGAGGAGTGGACCGAAATTCTTCACCGAGTCTCCTCATTCAGCTGAGGATTAATGATATTATCCAATCACTGGCTCCATTGTTGGTTTGGTGCGTGAGCTCAGCTGTGACTAGAGGTGCAGCAGTGCCCCCCAGTGTTTGAGATGGTCATTTAATCCAGTCACTGCTTCATCCAGTTCGAGGTGCTGGAGTCAATCCCAGCTGACTGTGGGTGAAACAGAGAAGGAGACAATCACAGTCACAGTGACACCCAAGAGCAATTATAGTCACCAATTTAACTGTAATCCATGTTTTGTTTAACTGTGGAAGGAATCGGGGGTACTTGGAAAAATTGTACTCTATCTAATGAAGAACATGCAAACTCCCAAAAAATAGGTATGCACCAATACCACTTGTTAAAAGGATGAAGTATGATTACTAACTTTTAGCTACATGCTGATACGAATACCATTAAGCCTAACTCATCCATGGAATATTGGACTTGATGTCCAATACTGGTATCAGTGCATCCCTATTTTAAAAAAAATATATATATAAGTGCAATAAAAGCAAAAGGTTAGTACTTGTATTTGTACTCGTCATGTAAAAAAGTGGCACTGGTGCATCCCTGATTTCAAATTACAGCATCGGTGCAACGTAAATCTTCAGTCCTGACCGGCAATGACACAAAATCAATTGCAAATAAAAACTACAGCCGTAAACAGTTTATGTAAATGCACCTTTCAGCATCCAAACTGTGTAATTTTGCTCGGTTCATTCCCGCGGAGCCTCGTCCCATTATCCTGTCACTCTGCCGTCGGTTATCAGCGCGTACCTGCACTCAGAGCACTCGGATCTGCTCCGTAATGGCGACTATTACTTTAAATGGCCTGCCTTCATTTCTCACGTCACGTCAGGAGCTTGACTTGCAGGGAAAGCATATCGGGTCGTACACCACGTCACCTGGCACATAGAGAGCCTGCTCCCATCACATCCATCACGATCCTGCCGCTGACTGCAGGGACAAGCCATACAGAGGACTCATTCAACTCCTGGTTTCTAAATATTAGCCACCTTCATCCGTCCATCCATCTTCTCGGACAATTTATATACGGTCAACAGTTGGTCTCAGTGACGTGTTGCTGGACTGTAGGAGGAGAATTGAGGATAAAACCTACACAAGGAGTCATTAAACTGTTAAGGACCAAACAAGTCAAAATAATGTAGAAACCTGGTAAACTCATTTTGCTCATTTAGACTCAACACGTCTTTGACAGTGTAAAAACTGACTGTTTAGTCGATTCTACAAACATTTTATGCTTTTATTCCAGGTCCTACTTATCTTCTTTCTGTATATTTTAGTATATTTGCAAGACTGATTCTAAGAGTAACAAAAAAAAATCAGATGCATTCTTTAATGTTTCGTGCTTGTTCATTTCAGCCTCATTTATGTGATTTTTTTTAGTGACATTGGAAACCTTTTTTGGAGTGTGATTATACAGCAATGGTGCTCGGAGTCACTGAAAGACAACTTTTTGAAATCGCTCTGACTTTGTCTCCTTAGAAACCGCAACTTTTCTGAAATGCTGCTTCTGCACATGTGCAACACAGCAGTAGTAAATAATTCTTCTGCACATGCTCAGTAGATGGACTATAAGAATGATATTTCCTTCAGAGTGTCGTGACTCCATATTCTCCTGGGACTTGGTGGTTTTATAGTTGACAGTCACCGTGATAACAATCCAACAAAAACTAACAACAGCACCAGTTACAGGACTGAAATGCCAACGACATTGTTTTCAACGTGTCAGTCATGTTAATGAAATCAGTCATTGTTTTCAAAACATTGTCGTGTAATCGCGAAATCTTTCTTGCATGAAAACTCAAAATATGATGCGTTTTCACTTGAAATGTCTTGTAAACTTTTCAGAAAAGTTTCATGTTCACACAACAACTTTTTGAAAACGATGTCAGTTTAAACGGCAGAAGCAATGAAAACAATGTCGTTTTCAGCTTGGCCCACTAGTTGGTGCTGTTTGATCTTGTAAAGAAAACCACACAATCATGCGAGCAGAGAACAATATGCAGGAAACAGTTGACAATGGTGAGCGCGCTGACATTCTGGTGGACAGACGACCAAGTTGGGGTGTCAACTTTAAAACTACCATGTCCCCGAAAAACAAAAGTTTCCAAAAGTTGCGTTTTCAGTGGCTTTGAGCACTGTTGTATAAATGGACACCCAAAACGCAACAATAAGTTTGTGTTTTCACTTGAAAATGTGTAACTGGTGCCTATTTTGGTGAAGGGAGATAATAAAGTCCCTCCATAGTCACAGCCACAGGTCGTCCTTCTCCTTCTCCTCCTCCTAATCCTCCTCCTCCTCCTCCTCCTCCTCCTCCTCTCATGTGGTCATAAATAATACAAGATCACTCACCCTGCTCCTTCACCTCTGTCCTAATCCCTTCTCGCTTATTTGAAGCTATAATAATGAGCGGGTGTGTCATCTCACAAAAGTTCAACATTTAAATCCATTTGCATACACCGTGTAATCCAGCAGACGATTTACCTTGACCTGAGAACCCTTTCACTCCTCACTGAGTAAACTCTGAGCTTGTGTGTGGAGCAGTTTCTAGTCTCCGCCGTGTTGACTCGCTGCTCTTTAGAAGAAAAGGCCTTTTTAACAACTGTGTGATGGACTTATAGTAAAATATCCCGTCAGTGTACCTGCAGGATGCAGCCGCTTCATACTCAGTGCCGGATTACGCACAGACCACAAACAGCGCCTCGGCAGGGATTATAAAAGGAGGGAGGAAAAAGTGCAAACTGCATCATTCCTCCTGAAGACCTGGATGCAGACGCGGTGAGGCAGGTCCAATACTTCCTTTCTTCTTTTAAAGTGTTTTTTTTTTTTTTCAAGGTAAATTTCCAGCAAGAAAAATAATATACTTTCTACTTGAATAATGCAGGATTGCTGTCTCCAAAATAAACCATGCATGTCTTATGAGTTTATTGTTCCTTTATTTCACAGAAAACTCTTAAGGTGTCGTCCTTCATAGTGGAAAAATGTGTGTTTGCCTGATTTTCCTCTTGGCTCTGCATCATGTGCACTCTGCCTGCATCTTGGTGAGTGCATGCATTCAACATTTAAAAACATTCATTGCATGTGTTTTTGCATTAAGTGCAAAGCATATTTAGCACAATTTTTCTGAATTTCCCTGAGGAATATTTGCATTTGCTATTAATAAAACATAATGTATTTTGGATGTTTTGGCTCTTTTTTGCTACCATTTCACTCTAATATATTATTTAGTGTTGGAAACTGTTTATTTTATTTTATTTAGAAAATGCATTTCTACATCCTATTTTCAACATTTAGTGGGAATCAAAACAGATTTTAGTCTGAACATATCGATGCAGTAGATTATGAATTTATGAACAAACTGAGGCACCTTGTCAGGCTCTCTTTCTCTACCTACAACTGGTTCAACAATTATCGCGCAGATAGAAAATTTATGATAAATTTGGGTTAATATTCCTCAGGAGTCCAACAAGTGGCGTGCCTCAAGGCTCAATCCTGGGCCCTGTGCTCATTAACTTATACATGCTCCTACTTGGGAATGTTGTCAGGAGACATGCCATCAACTTTGGCAGGTCCAATTGATACAGACACAAAAGGACAATTCTAGGAAGGAAGGAAGGACGTACGGTTATTTTTTCAAATATTCAAACATGAAAATACATGTATAGGTCAAAAAGTGTGAGGCCCAGGATCGAGTCTTGCTGGAACACCACATTTTATTTCATGGACTCCTGTGGATTATATATCAAGAGTTATCATAGATTTTGTATCGGAGAGATAAATGCTTAAAGAGTTAATAAAAGCAAAGTCAGAGAGGCCACCAGGTGACTGTTATTTATCAAAAAAACATTGTTTCTTCTTAAAAAGTAATTCAACTAAATAAAAATCAAATTTTCCTCAAATTTCTTTACAAAATTGTAACACGGATACAGAGCTGTTGAAAAATACAAAAAAAATACAACATCTTATTCCTTAAGCTACTAAATCAAGCTATTAAATCACGTGAACCTTTAATAACAAGGAAAAAGACATTTTTTTATTCCCAATATTTACATGTTTATCATTGATGAAACTAACAAGAATATTTTTCTCCTTTCCAAATATATCCCACCATGATGCGTCAGCAGCCAGGTAAGCATCATCTAGCATGTACTAAGCATGTTTCAGAGATTCTTTTTTACTATTTCAGTATAACAATATTCAGTATAAATATAAATATGGGTGGGGGGCTTTATATGTAGTTTTCATGTTCCCCCCACAGAGAGAATGGGTTTTCTCTGGTTTTCTTTTTTACTGGGACAAAAAAATGATGCATTCCTGCATTCCTGGTTGAGTTGTTCCCCTAAATGTGTTTGTCTGGCTTGGTGTTTGCCCTTGGCTGGTGACCTTTTGGTGACCTTTCTAGGGTGTAACCTGACTCCGCCCATCGTTAGCTGGGATGAGTGATGTGCAGTGAGGTTCGTGGCTGGTGAGGCATCTCATATCAGCATTCTTTACACAGACAAACTGTAGCCAGTGTGTCGCACATTTCATTGAAAAGATAATCTTATTATGGTCTTATTTTTAATTATCTTCATCAATGAAAATTGGGCGACCGACGAAGTTGGCCGGGAAGGTTATGTATTCGTCTGTGTGTATTTATTTATTGGTTTGTATATATGTTAACAACTTTTCGGAAAAACTACTCACCTGAATTGCATAACATTTTCAGGGAGGATTTGTCATCACCCATTGATTAGATTTTGGGACATAAACAGCAAAACATTTCTGAATGAATCCTCAAAAAACTGCGAAAGAATTTCTCCTACAAACCTGCCTCATGGAGGAGGTTAAAGGAGATCAGGGTCTGTTGCCATGGAGATGATCCCCGCTCAGTGTTTCACACAGTGATGTACTTACCGAGTTGGCATTGATATGAGCTAATAGCTATCACGCTAGCGATGGTAACTCGGTTCCACAAAGCAATGTGGTTTTGGCGAAGGTCTACCGAGTGTAGTTTTAGTTAGAAATGAAGTTCATGCGCCGATCCTTCTGGACAAATATGTGAGCGACTTTTTGGAAAACTTAAAAAAGCGAGGGAAGAAAGCCATTCTTGATCAGTCCTGAACCGACTGTCTCAATTCGTGTCAGTGCTGATAACTGATCTACCAACTCTATTGTAGCAGGTACAGTGATCAGCAACTGGGGCCACTTTTTTTTTCTTTTTTTTTTTTTTACCCAATGAAACGTCTGAATTAAATCCTTCTGGGCCAAAAAGCTGAGAATCTGTCCTGGATATATGCATGCATTTTTCTCACCGTGTGTGAGCAATACAGTCTGATGAGCTCCACCTTTCGTCTCACAAAAACAAAGAACTTGGCGTATTTTGACAGACTCTGCAGTTTCGTGTCATCCAAATATTGTGACATTTTCATGAATTTTGCACAAACCAAGGAAAGCCAGCTCACAGCACTAATCAAACCTGCAGAGGTGTGCAAGACAATATTCAACGTGCATCACTTTGTTCTGCAGCGCTGTGAAAAGTGCATCATTTTCTTTGGGAATACGTTTATAAGCCGTGGGGATAAAGCATGTTGATGCTTTTGACAGCCATCAAGAGGCACAGTGGGAGGCTAAGCAAGCCGTGCTGATCTGTGAGAATGTTTAAAACCTCACTCCATCGTTTGTTAGTACTGAAAATCAACTGTAGGTGATATAAGACCAACTTTATTTTTTTATTTTTTTATTTTCTTCAAGTAAGGGGCAGATAAATTTAAGAAATATTTTCTTCTTGCTGCTCCATTCCAATCATAGAGGCGTTGTTTTGAAAATGTGAAGCGCATTAATGTACAAATTCTTTGTCCACTTTCATTGAAATCTTCCGTCGAATCGTCAAAATCTTTGTGTAAATATATGTTTTTATGTTAGAGTAACACAGCTAACATGTTTATTTAATTTCTAATTCTTAGGAATGACTTTCCTCAATGGTAAGGTCTCTCAAAAATGTGTTGGCAAAGACATTGGTTCCCCTTGAAAGGACAAAAAGATAAATTCACTTTTTGGGTGAAAACATGTTGTGGGGGTAAAAAGATAAGCTTGAGGCTAGAAAAGTAGTTTTCATATGATATTAAGTCGATATGTAATGTGAACCAGCAGATATGTGCATGTGTTTCCAGAAATCTGCACAGAAAACGCCACAGTTCAAGCCGAGATCGTGGACGTGCACAACGCCTTCAGGAGAGCCGTTCAGCCCAGCGCTGCCAACATGCTGATGATGGTCAGATTGGATTTCTTTACCGACTATTGCAACGTCTGCGGAGATCTCTGTGAAGGAATCCCCGTGTTAATACGCAATCACTTGTGAAAGACAAAACAAAAATTGTATGGATGCGAGTTGGATGACTCTTCACCCAGGGGTTGATTGTTTTCC
Organism: Parablennius parvicornis; assembly: GCA_900302745.1. Lineage (NCBI taxonomy): Eukaryota > Metazoa > Chordata > Actinopteri > Blenniiformes > Blenniidae > Parablennius > Parablennius parvicornis. The sequence continues at coordinate 11,485 of OMNM01010995.1, read as the reverse complement.
TATCATTGTGAATCAAAACGGCATAGTTTGAATTTAATATGCCAAGTTTACAGATAAAAGTTTGTCAAAAATCTATTTCATGATTATTGTTATAATGGAGGAAAATCCAATATTTGTTGAGTTGTGATTGTTTTAATGAGTGACCTTGTCTTCTATTGTTATTGCCTCATAACTACTTCTTTCAGGCATTGCAATAGTTACAGATGAGAGATGCAACAACATGATAGTTAATTAAAAATACATGAACTTTTTTGCTATAATCATGTAAAATCAATATGGACGTACAGACCATACATTTCAAGTTAAAGATGAATATCGCTGCAAAAATAAAATTAACCTCTTGCATGAACAGCTTTATACTTAAGACCATTCTTTGAGCAGTGAGCATCTATAGCTTAAAATATAAAGATAATACAAGGTCAACATTTTGTATATTTAAATAAAACATCACCGAATACACAAATGTCAAACATAAGGCTTGTGCAGATTGGTATATTTTTCAAAATATCTGTGTAAAATCTAAGTAAATAAAGCTTTTCCTACATCACTGTTGTATTGTACTTTTCACTGTATATGTGTAATATATAATTTGTTGTTTGTTTTGACAGAGCTACAGTGAGGAGATAGCAGCCATTGCTCAGGCCTGGGTGGACAGATGTATTTTGTCTCACGGAGCACCGAGCACACGCATTCTCAACGGTACAGTCCTGTCACGGTTTGTTTTATATCCAGTTCCACATCTGTCAAGACCAGAAAACAGCAGCTTGTTTCCAACGTAAAATTGATCTTGTGTTGAGAGATATGCAATTATCTTATCTCCGGTCCGAACAAGCATCTCTTAAGTCACAAATTACACAGAATTGGAGATAATCATCAACAGGCCTTTTAATGAACTCTAGTTTGAGCTCAATAATTTAATCTACTGGGACATTTGGCGGCGCCCTCGTGTTCTCCGCTCTCATGCAGGATACGAACTTGGTGAGAACTTGTTCTATTCATCAAATCCCTTGTCGTGGACGGAAATTATCACCACCTGGCACGACGAGGTGACGCACTACACCTACCCGAATGGATCCAGAGATGGCAAATCAGTGGGCCACTACACTCAGGTAACGGCATGTCACGGCACGGAACAAACAAGATAACAACAGGTAACAACAGGTAACAACAAAATGGCAGGTAACAACAACGTTTATAGCGTATAAACATCAACAATGTATAAATAGTGCCCGTGTGTGGTTTCATTTCTAAATCACCACCTCGTGACACATTTACTACATCGCTTTCAGTGTTTCTGTCGTTGCCGTGAAAACGGGCGTCGTTTTAGGAACATTGCCATGTTAATGTGATTTTTTTTTTTTTTTTTTTTTTCCTAAAACGAAAATGCAGAAAAATGACGAGTTTTCACTTGAAACATTAGGGTGTGAACGGAGCTTCGCTGTGCAGTGGTCTGAAACGCGGTGACACATTTTCCTGTGCTCGTCAGGTCGTGTGGAACGGCTCGTACAGAGTCGGCTGCGGCGTGGCTCGATGCCCCGAGCACTTTTTGTACGGCTGCCAGTATTACCGGGCGTACGTCACACACCCTGCACACCCTCAAACCTGACACGACTCATACACGGAATTTCGTTTCTATATCCCGTGACCATACGGTGTCTCTGTTCTTCATGTTGAACAGTGGTAACTTCAGAGGGGTGTTACCTTACAAGGCCGGGCCGCCGTGCGCTTCCTGTCCCAACAGCTGCGTGGACAAGCTCTGCAGTGAGTGACAGTCAAAGTGACGATCGCACGGTTTGTACGGTTTACTCATCTGGACTGTCTCTCCTTGGATTGCAGCGAACCCCTGTCCCGTCATCAATAACTTCCGGAACTGTCCGATCATGAAAGTAATCACCGGGTGCAGCAACAAGCAGGTGTCGGCCTGGTGTCCCGCCTCCTGCACGTGCACCACCGAGATCATTCCAGTCGCTTGATCTCTGCAGACTGATTCAATCGCCGCATTCTGCTACTGGAGCTCAAACTGACCTTGCAAGCCCCCCCCCCCCGGTGCATTTCTGAAGAACTTCAAACATGTCCAGGACTTAAAGCTGTTTGACATTCAACCTTAATCTTTCATCAATATGCATGTACATGATGTTTGATTCCACACAATCTGCAACCTCAACACGAACCTGCAATTTTATGACTGTAAATCATTTCAGATCTATGAACCAAAATAATCATACCACGTAATAAATAAGATACACAAAATTGTCTTTTTTTGCTCGGGTCTTTTTTAAATGCTGTTTTATACGTCAATGGTTTGACTTTTTTTTTTTTTCCTTCAGATTCATGCCAAGTACGAGTACAAGTATTAAACTTTAGTTACTTGGAGATACGGAGTATCGATACCAGTACTTATTAGTTATTACAATTACAACCAACCAGCCAGTGAGCAAACCAACTAATGACCAACCAGCCCATCAAACAACAGCGAGAAAAACATTTACATCTCAGTGGTTTATTACAACCACACAAGAAATAAAGCAGCAATAAATTCCAACAAATAACTTAACTAGACACTATTTTTTTCTTATTATAATACCTTCTCAAGAAGGTCCAGCAGATGGCGCTGCTGGACAACTCTAAATGATGTTTCCTGCCATGGCAGCAGTGAGTTCGGCCTCACGAGGCAGCAGCCTGTGGATCAGATACATCATGTGTGTTTTTATTCACAGTGTGAGTTAAACGAACACTGTGTGTTGTGTGCGTGACGGACGTCTCCCAGCCCGTCCTCTGAACAGTCACACAGGTCACACGTTCGTCGCATGTGAGCTAATGTCCAGCGGAAACCTGATGCAGCAGCTCTGGATTCTCAGATCCAGTCATTTTGTGGTTTCGGTCCATCCACTGTGCAGTAAAGAGGAAGATCTGACACATGACGCGGCAAAAACAAAAGTCATGTGAGCCTCCGTGGGACGTAAAGTCACGGAGATTGTATCCCGACCTCAACAACAGTGTTAGTAAAACAGATGAAGATATTTCTACCTTTTATCAGTGGAATTTAAATTGTTCTTTAATGCTCTAGGGCTATAAAATGTGAATAAGCAAGTGTTTATAAGCAAGAAATTCAGTTAAAATGCATTAAATTAACTGAAATTAAAATTTTTTTAGAGTAAGTAAGTCCTTAAACAGTTCATTGTGATTGGATTTTTCTAAAAGGAAAAGGTTACCCACAATTACATATCATTTCTCTTCCATATCATGTTTCATTTGCAAGAATTGCCATATGACTTCCTGGCATGACTGAAAGTAATCTTACTTTAAAAAAAAAAAAAACCTTTCCTGGACTGAGATTGTGTGAAACCAACTGAAAAATGTCCTTGTTAAATATTTACAACTCACTTTTCCTTGAACCTGTGTTGTTTGGTGCATATTTCCTTACTGGATTTTATAGCATTTGGATCGTTTTATGCATGTGTTTGCTATAATGTTTTTTCTGTCAACCAACCAACCAAAAAAACAATCTGTTAAACAACCAACCAACCAACCAACCAACCAACAATCTGTTTACCAACTAACCAACCAACCAAAAAAAACAATCTGTTAACCAGCCAACGAATGGGCCAAAAGACTGACAAACAAAACAAATCTGCTAACCAACTGACCGACCCAAAACACAAAATATTTACCTGCTGACCAACCAACCAACCAACCAACCAACCAACCAACCAACCAACCAACCAACATACAAACTAAATAATCTGTTAACCGACTTACCAATCAACTGACAAATGAACCGACCAACAATCTCTTAACCCACTGACCTACAGATTATGTTTCCAGGAGACATAAAATTAAAAAACAAAACAAAAAAAAAAAAAACAACTTTCACAGATTTTGTGACACAGACTGTAAAATGGCCTTGTTAAATATTTATAACACACTTTTCCTTGAATCTGCTTGTTTTGTTTGGTACATATTTCCTTACTGGGTTTTTAAAGCATTTAGATTGTTTTAGGCATTTGTTTTGCTATACTGTTAATCTCTTTATTTCTGTGTATTTTAATCTGTTTCAACACACACATTCCTTACTCCCTTCGACATTTGTGCTGCTTTATATTCATTTTGTTGAATTTCAAATGTTTATTGTATTGTTGACCTTTGGTTGGTGGGTGCATGTGTTTCTCTGGTTGAATCCTGCTGTTCTGCATTGGTTAGTCTCACTGACATTTGTCTTATGTGTGTGTGTGTGTGTGTGTGTGTGTGATTGTGCGTTCGTGCGTGCGTGTGCATTTCATGGTTCTGATGTGTTATATATGCATTTTCTTTATTTTTAATGCGTTTGCTTTGACGTTTCCTCCCAAGCCTCATGCATTTTGTTGTTGACTTTCACCCGCTGTTGCTTTTTTGTGCCGTTTTTGTAAAGTTTATTCTTCTTGACTTCATCATTGCCTCTAAAGTTTGCTGCAGATCCTTTCTGTGTGGAGTTTGCATGTTCTCTTTGTGGATATTTCTGTCATTAGCGTTAGTGCTGCATTGAAGATACGAGTTTTGTTTACCTTTGGGTTGTTTTGTAAACATGTTTCTCATTTGTTTCTGCCTATTTGTATGTTTTGTAAATATGATTGCTGTTTACTTAATTGTCTTGTAAATATGACGGTTGCTGGGGTTCGTAGTGTGTCATAATTATGATTTTTGTTTACCTTAGTGCAGTTTTGTACTGTTGCTAATATGACTCTTGTCAATCATTCTGCTGTTTAGTAAAACGGTTTGTTTGCTTGTTTTTACTTTATTGTTTGGGGGATTTATTTCAAAACCCTTTTGCTGTTGTCTAAATGTGATTGTTTACATTTGTGCAGTTTTGTAAATGCGGTTGTTGATGTTTTTTGTCTTACTGAGGTTTTTGTAAATGTTTGTTTACTTTTGTAAATATTGTTGTTTATGTATTTTGTTTACATATTGTTTGTAATCGTGATTAACGTTTACTTTTTAACCTTTTTGTCAATATGATTTTTGACTAGTTTCTTTTTTTCCATAGGTCCGTCTGATGCTGAGTTTTGTAATGCCTTTTAAAAATATGATTCTCATTTACTTTATTGGTTGGTTTCTGTTGTGTAAACATGATTCTCATTTACTTTGTTTAGTGTTTGTTAGATGCGGGATGTGTGTTGCCTTGTGAACGTGCACTTTTTTTCATGCATGCTGTCTCTTACATTTTGCTGTTTGGTAAACATGATTTTTGCTAAACATGATTCTTGTTTACTTTGCTCTTTGTTGAACATGACTCTTGTTTAGTTTGTTAAATGTTGCTGCTGTGGAGGTGTTGTCGTGTGTTGCCTTGTGATTGTGCACTTTGTTGATGTTTACGTGCACGATCTCGCTGAGAGTTTGCTGTTCGGTAAACATGATTTCTGTTTTCTTCCTCTGCTGTTTTGTAAACACGATTCTTGTTTACTCTCTTTGCTGTTTTATAAACAAGATTCTTGTTTAGTCAGATGTTTGGTATACACGACTATTGTTTGCTCTGTTGTTAAATGTCTCTGTTGTGGAGGTGTGTGTCTCTGTGAACGTGCACTCTGTCATTGTTGATGTGCACGCTCTCTCTGACTGACTGCTGAGACTCGCAGGTTCGAGGCTGGTGCGGGCGTAGACATGAAAAAAGGGGGCGTGGTCAGCCCGGAATACAATAAATAAATAATGGAGCTTTGATTGACAGCTCAGCCTGTTCTGCCTGTTGCGCGCTCACGAGACGTATACAACTTTCGGGTCCCCCTGGAGACGCGTTCCCGCGGCGGCGGTCCACCGGGACAGCATGCGCCGCTTTGTTCTGGGCACGTTATTCACAGACGGGAGCCGTTCAGGGGAATGTGCTGCTGACTTCTCCAACCCCCCGCGTGGAATCTTCACTTCACCCGGACAGCCGCGGCTTGGTCGCCCGGGAGAAGGGCTAGCCTCGCGAGCTAACTAGCTCCGCTCCGGCTCGGCAGAGGCTCGCGCAGCCG
>OMNM01010975.1:4871-15711 GCA_900302745.1 Parablennius parvicornis | reverse complement strand
GGACAGGTCAGGACACACACACACACACTCAACTTCCTTTGCACTTCTTCATCACCCTCCTCAGTCACCTGCATTAAATTGTATTTGGTATAATTGTCTTTATTTACTCATGAATACCAAATATGAGGGCTCTCATCAATGACACAATTTAACAAATGTACCTTCAGATTAAAAACCTCAGTGAGTCTAACCAGGGAGTTTCACCAACAAGACAAGACATTTAGCTACAGATAGATAACTTTAAAGATAGTGAGATACGTCAGTGTCGTTTATCACTGAAACAGAGCAAAGTAACAGTGAAGTGGGTGGTCTGACTTGTATTTAATTGTGTGATTTATGTGCGAAGGGATGTGCATATAAGGTTTGCAAATGAAGTTAAGAAACAGCAAGTACTTTAGCAACTGTGAGGTGAATGATCCAGCATTTGTTCAGGGTGCTGACACTCACATTAAAGCAACAGATGGCTCCTAACAACAGCAACACTTAGGAAGTGGAGGAGGATATTTCATACTATGTAGATTGAAGTTGGTATTGATGTTTAAAACAATACTCAGTAAAATGACCCTCCAGAATAATCTTGCCTTATTTTTAATTGTTGCTTTCAATACAACTTAATTTTGTGGCCAAGCTTCTTAAAAATGGTAAATATTGACAGTTTATTGAAAATGTACGATGTCAAATTAGTTGTGCTAATGGGTGTTTTTTATAAGAATTTTTTTTTTTGTAATGCTAGATGTTGTGACTGTCACAACATCTGATTTATATATGATGATGTTTGTGTATTTCTAAAGCTCTGACAATATTGTGGATTTCCATTGAATTTGTGTTTGTTATTGTCGTTGCAATATTGCAATTCTCTGGAGGTGTTTTTTTTTTATACAGATGGTATATTATTGCCAGTTGGTAAGGTTAATCAAATGCTGCTGTTGGGTTTTATTGTAATGGAAGATATTACTTAACTATGCAAAATGTCACAAGATGTATTCATTCCACAGTCATTCAAGTAAATACTCTCTCCGGGTGGATGGTGCATTGACAACTCTGTGTGATGTTTGGTTACTGATGCTTTGATCTCTAAACATATACTCTTATGTTTCATTGAGGTAAAGTGTGTCACCTTTCACTACGTCTCATGACAAATGACACAGCAGAGTGAAATTGAATAGTAATGAATTTGTCCCGTCCAATCATAAAAAGAGACCTCACTCTTCTTTCCCAGCTGCCGTTCCTTTGCAGTCGTGCGGTGCAGCTTGGATCACTGTATGTCCGAGGACTGAGCCACCTGCTGGGGGCGAACAGTGCCAGTGGCGGCCCGCTGCCCAGTGCTGCCCTGATGCCCTGGCACAGCTTCGATGGACAGCTGTTTCACTCAAAGTACCTGCTGGCACACAACGGTACCGAGAAACCAGAGCGTCTGGTGGACAGTGATGTGAGTGAATGTGCCACAACAAAAGGGAATTTGCGCTTGTGTGTGTGTGAAGACATCCATGTCAATAGTTTAATTTTGCTTTTGCTTCTGCTTGTTTCCCTCCACAGGCTTCCTGCTTGTCCCTGTTTCTACAGTTGAGGGAGAAACTTGCAGAAATCTGCATGAAGAGAGGCAGAGTCCTGCAGTCCAGACCCAAAGTGTTGTCACCATGTCTTAAAACTACACCAGTAGATGTAAGAAGAGACAAACACACAGGTGAGATTCAGAAATGTCCATCATCCACAGTTTGTGTTGAGGTCATTTGGGGCTGGAACTGGTCTCTTCTCACAATGGTTGAAGGCAGAAAAGCTACGCATGCAGGAACATCCAATTTCCACACAGTAACGTAACCAGGGTAAGTGAGTGCAAACCACTGTTTAGTCTGTAAATGTTTTTTAAAAGTAAGTAAAAAAAAAAATCTCAATATGAACTAACTAACAGGATATCTTCCGTAACATTAGGATTGTAAAACAGTGGCAAATGTGTTGAGAGATTTTCTGCATTTTCAAATTAGTTTTCATTATTTCAATTTTAACAAAATCATGGATACTGAGATACACATAGAAGCATTGAATTGATCACTTCAACTTCTTTTTCAAATAAAAATGTTGGATTTATTGATATATCTGTTTCAAAACCAATTTGTTTTCCTTTTTTGATGTCCTACTTTTCTCACACAGCGTTCATACTGTGGATGTTTTTTCACTGTGTAATTATGCTGCCATTTTGGCCAGGACTTTCTGGAAAAAAAGCATTTTGATCTTGAGATCATCCTGGTTAAACAAGGGGTCAGAAAGAGAAAAAAAATCTTCTGACCTGAATTAAGAAATGTTTTGGTGTTTGTAAGCTGCTATGGTAACCTCTTGGCTGAGATGAATACCGGTTGACCACAATGTCGTGGATGCGCTGCCGGGGTACATTTGTTGAATGTCAAACTTTTTGGTCGTCTTTCTTTATCTGCTATGTAAACTTTCCATTGAATCTCAACCCAAGAAAACATTGCACACTCCATGCCACAATGTCTCTATTATTATTATTTTTTTAATTCCCTCACTTGTTTGATTCATGGATTTTGAGTGAATCTCTGTGTAGAGCTCAGACAACCGGAGACCTCCAGTCATCTCGGTGGTAGAAACACACTGAAGCGCACATGAAAAGCTGAGGAAAAATATGCCCGAAGCCAAACGAGGAAACATCATTTTAATCTGACAGTTGATGTGTGGTTGTAGTTTATTGAGCCCTTCACAGGACCACATTACCCAGAGGGCCCTGCTGTAATGAGCTCCATGTGTGCTGTGGCCTTAACGCATACCACCCTGTGCCTGAGCGCACACTCACGCTCACATGCGCGCCTGGATCGTAGACTTGCTTTGTCAGTGCACTGGTAATAGTAGGTTTCTGTTTATAGGCTGGGAGAGCTCTATTTTAAGACACACAACAAGACTGATTACAGACTCCTGTTGTCTCCCCCCAAAACTCTACTCCCCTACCTCTCAGTTGCTCCCCTCTCTTTCGCTCTGTCACTCTTTTTTTTTTTGCCTTCATTCAACAGTTCCCTTGCATCTTATGCATTTGAATGCTTTGTACTCTTCAAAAACATTTTAAGCTACTCAACCCATGGGAAATATTTACCTCTGACATGCATTTTTTTCAGTGTTCGTTTGACTTCTTTCCATTTGATTATCCTCTCTGAAATTGAATGATCTGCTCATACACGAGTCATCTGTTGTTTGCAGATTGTTGACTCCTTATTCCTGACTCAGCAATATCTCATGAAACATGAACCTGTACTTTCTGTTCCTTCCTGTGACTTATAAACCTTTTGCGCCCATGTCTCTGCGTGCCGGGCTGGCTCAGAGACTCCAAATTGCGCCAAACTGTCTCCTATTTGCCCAAATCAACCCCTGTGGGTCTCATGAGGATGTTTCTGGTTTATAGATGGAAGGCTGTTCACTCTTTATACCTCAGCGTTTCATTTCTGCCAGACCCAGACACCAATCATTACTACAGAGCTGTGGGTGAATGAAGTGTGTTTGTACATGTGCATGAGTGTGTGTGTATATATATATGTGTGTGTGTGTGTGTGTGTATCTGTGTGTGTGCGTGCATGAGAGTAGTGGTGGCGCTATGTGGTATCTTGGAGGGCCCGGTTTGGTTTTTGTTTGGAATCAGGCCTGATGTTTAGTCTCCTCAGCAAATATCTCCTCTGCCCGCTCGCTTGCCCTCGCAATTACACTTCGACAGGGAATCCAGTGTAGCTGCTCTCCCACATCTCTTTAGTTTATTCCAGTCCAAAAGACAAAAAGTTAATAAAAACAGCTTCAATTTTATTCTGGCTCCAGCTTGTCGTGGGGTACTCATTCTGAATGAAAGCAGTGAAGCATGTTGTTTCCACTCTGTCCTCAGATGAAGTCTTCTTATTCTCTTATACAAATTATGTATTTACCCTGATCTGTAATCTCTCTCTCTAAGTTATATGCTTGTTTTGGTTGTACTCTGAAACTTTTCCATAAGACATAACAACCACAAACAGAGACCTTCAAGAAGTTTTGGTGCTTATGCCTTCTGGTTTTTTTTTCTTCCTTTTTGTCTTGCACTTTCGCACTCTGGCAGTGAGCGGCTGTTCAGATGATTTAGTCCTGCAGGCCTTTGGGTAAAATCTAAAGTTGGATTTAATGTTTTATTTGGAGCACTGTATTATTTTGTTTTTCCTAAATTCTGCCACATTTTTCAAAGCTACTTTAGAGAAAAGCAGTAGTTTATCTCAGTGCTTTTATAGATGTGAGAGAAAGCCAAGCCTTTGTGAAGAAATTATACTATAATTAAACTTTTTTTTATATACAATTGTATGACTGGTATAGTGCTGTCCTCTTGAATAATAATAATAATAATAATAATAATAATAATAATAATAATAATAATAATAATAAAGATCATTTAATGATGATGATGAGTGTCCTCCGTGATGTTTCTTGTTTTATGGGTATTTGTACCACATTCACGGACAAGCTTTAGAGGAATACTCACAATTTGTGGTTGTGTTTTAGTGCCTTTTATTAAATAATTTATATTGAAGCCCATTCTGAAGCAGTGATGAGAAGAGTATCAACAGACACAAATCTTACATACTGGCTACTACCAGTTTGTGCACTTCATACACCGTGTAAGAAGCAACACTGCAAGATATCCTTGAAGCAATATCATTGCAGCTAAATGTCCCATAAATCGAAAATATTTCTTCTTGTGGTGAAAGTCGAAATAGTTAACTCTTGGGGTCCAGCATGGTATAGTGTTTCTGTTTAAGCTGTGCTTTTTTTTTTTTTTAACCTTTTTTTAAACCTTTTTTTAACCTTTTTTTTTTTTTTTTTTAACAGAAACAGTTTGAATTTAATTAAAATCAATTATCCAAACAAATCATCTTAGCTTTATTTATATAATTTACTTAAAATATTCTCCTTACGAATTCATAACAGTCATCATAACAATATTAATTGTGAAAGTTTCAACCTAAAGTTCACATATAATCAACTCCAAAATAAGACAATGTTACAATGGGTTTTTTGACTTATTTTAGATGAAACAGTTGCAAAGTGCCTGTCTTTATTTTTGGTCCTGCTCCCTGAGCCAGTGGTTCGCTCAAGCTTTTGTGTTAATCACAGCATCTGTCTTGTGTTTTACTGTTTGAATAAACACTAGCTTTCATTCCTAAGACCTGACTGAACATTGGTCGTTTGTCACAGCTGTTTTGTTGCAGCTTCGCCTTAACTACTGACTGGTATTTTGCTCTAGTTAAAATATTGTACTTTGATATGATTGATCAAATCTAACAGACCAAAATGAAATGTGTGCACCACCACTTCACTTCAAATTTACTGATGTAACTTCACTAGAGATTAATTAGCGCACAAACCCACTCAGTGTTGACGGCTCAGACTCACGTGCACTGTTCAGACAATTGATAGTGACAATTAGAAGTAATGTACAAGTCACTTTTCCAAGTAACAGTTATTCTGGTTTTGTTTTAGTAACTAGTGAAGTTTAAAGAGATAAACAACTGTGATCAAGTGTATGAATTCAGAAACCTGCACAACTGCTAAATGTTTCATTGGGACTGGGTTTGTAAAAGTCAGTTCCATCTTCCAATGTCAATCAGAAGCACATGATCCTAAAAATTAAGCTTTCAAGCACACGTTTGTCTGTGTGTCCCACCCTCAGGTTGGCCTCCAGCTGGTGGTGAAGGTTGTAGGGGAAGAGGGGAAACGGCGAGAGGTCACAGACATGGAAGAGGATGGACAGAGAGAGGGGAGGAAAGAAGCAACTGGAGTGAGTGTGGAAACAGAGAGAGACTGTGGGAGAGAGAGGGACACAGAAGAGGAGGAGGTGGCCAACAATTTTATTCGTTTTCTCCTGAATGGCGAGATGGAGGACCTCAGAACATGACTCGCCCCCAGAATCAGTCTAGAGGTCGACCGTATAGCAACAGAGGGAGATACCAGCTGGCTCCCAGGTAGCACTACCACGCCGCATCAAATGTTAACACAGTTCAAAGTGTATTTTCCTCTCTAATCGCTGCTCTCCTCTCAGATGGTCACAGCCTCCTGCTCCAGGAACATAACTCGACCCTAAACAGAGAGGAGTGGAGCCCGGGATTAAAGAGGAGGACTCTGGGAGTTAAGTGGATGGGAAGGACTTGTTGAAAGGAGGAATCAACTCTCTCTGAACAAACTGGTTGTTTGTCGAAAGGATGTTGTTGGTAGAAAAACAGGGATTAGGATAGGCAGAATAAAGCGATTGGGAATACATAATTTAATTAACTGCATTAGCCTGATTTATTCACCTCATATTTCACACTAATTCGGTAGATGCTCATTTAAAGTCCTCCGCTTCTGCTTTAATTCAGGACAAGTCGTCTCTTATTCTGTGAGTGTTAATGCTCAAGATGAAGGAAATCTCATCAAACAAACACATGGAAGCCACTTCAAACTTCTACTCAGATCAGTGGTTAATCCTCAAGACTGTTTTTATCTCTTGTCTTTAACAATAAAAAGGCAAAGATCTTAAAAGCTCTGAGTATCTAGTGACATAATCCTTATAGAGGAATGGGTTTAACCACAGAAACAAAGAGATTGGTGTCAAATATCAAATGCAACGCAACAATACCAAGGTTAGGCCACATAGACATTCTTTGGTCAGTTGTCTGCAAGTTATATTTTGTACTTTTCTTACCCCTGTTTTCTTTGACTGCAATTAAAAAAATATTTAATTCTATTCCTCTTTATAATTTACCATTTCCAATATTATAAGGAGCATTTTGGTGCTCAGTGACATGTTTTTTGCGAAATGTTTTTCTGTTGTTTTTAACAACTAGATATTTACAGACAGGCCTATAAATTAAAACAAATATGTTGATTTGACACGTTTAACGTTTCCACCTGATGACAAAACATTAAAGGCAATGATGAACATCCCTTCATTACACAGGTTTTATGAACTCTGGATCCTGAGACATTATGTGAACATCAATGGCCCTAAAAACACATAGAAAACATCACTGCAGCTCAGTGAAACAGAAACAGTGCTTAGTTTCTCCAGTTGTTGATGACATAAAACTATTTCACTTTTCAGTAGCTGTGAGGATCTCTCGCACGTTTGAGTGTGTGTTGTGTTGATGAGGAGTGTGTGGCGGTCTTCCTGTACTGTGTCGGGCGTTGTAAAATCCCCCGGAGAGAAAAAGGATGCAGATCAAGTTCCACTGAGTGCGTGTTCCTGTATGTGTATGTGTGTGTGCCTACAAGCATAAAAGAAAGAAATATGTGAGTGCTTCGGTCATTATATGGAAACAGATTGTTGATATAGTGGAGGTGAGGCCACATGTGACATTAAGAGAGCTGATCTTCACAAGTTGAAATCTCATCACTCAGAGGACAGAGGATGTGTCGTACTGCATGTCCGAGAGGAACAAGACTTGTATAACATCAAATAAAAGCTTGGAATGATCTGTTCGAAAATAAGCAACATTAAATGAGAGGATGCGCGAGAAAAAGGCCAGATGCTCTATAGGGTAAAACATTATTAGCTTATATTAGAAATCATTAGGTTCGTCTTTGGGCACATACAAACTCACCAACATTAAAACCAGACTGACACGACCCAAAAATACAATATGACAAAAAGCTCCCTAAAAAGAATTGCTGTCACCCTGACTGTATAGATCAACTTTGAAACAGACTACTAACAAATGAATTTATATGTCACGTCTACTTTCGTGCAGTCAGATTCATCGTCTCTATTTAAATCATCCTGATTGACCAGCGACCAGCTACTCACCAGGGCACATTTAGGAGTTCAGTGGGCATAAGGGTCCACAGTATTGGTAACTGGGCTGAGAACAAGCAACATGTGATCTATACCAGCTGACGGTATTTGGTTGACTTTTTAGAACAAAGACTTGGACTGAAGAAAGTAATTCTATTGGCATTGGATATTACACCTTTGCTTCATACAAAAACATGAGCAGGAACACTGGAGGATTCTGAAAATGTTGCTACAAAATGAGAGTACCAGTCTTTACTACAGCCGTGTTTATTTTATCAGCTCATCAATTTTAGGTATGACAACAATGGTGCAACTTTTTTTTTTTTAAACTAAATATTTTCCATGTTGATTTGATCTTTTTGACTGTTATGCCTAATCACAAAGTCATTCACAAAGTGAAAAATGCAGTATTATGTTACATGAGAATCTATTGATTACATGATGGCACTGATTTAGAGCTGTTGGATGAAGTTTGCTGCTTTAGAAGTGATCATGGGACCCGGACCACCATCCTATTGTGGGGCCTTCTCAAACTGTCACATTATGAACAATACACGTATTATGGAAAAATGCTTGTGAACTCATTAAAAAAAAAAAAAATAATGCTGTGCTCACATTTTCGTTTCCATTTATTAAAGTCTTTAGGATAGGACACATGTTAAGTATTTGATTTTATGAAAGAAATATCTTTACTCTGGTGTATCTGTCGAAAACAAGTAGAAATGTATTAATTTTATTAAGTGGACTGAAGTATTTCATCCTTTTCACCTATTATTTAAGTTATAGTACTTAATAAAGCAGTGTTTGTGTCGAACATGCTGTGTGTATGAGTTTTGAAAGGTTGATGGAGCAGGAAATTAAGCATATGTTATGTTGATTGGCACATAAAGTTTATTTTAACCACGTGTGACCACATCGTCCACTCCCTGTCTTTCTTCTCAGGCCAGTGGCAGCAGAAGAAACAACAGAGTGTGTGGGTGTTTTGGGGTTAGCAACTGTGGTGAGTGGAGTGGGTGTGTATAGGAGGGGGAGGAGGGGGAGGCACACGGGTGGGGCATGCAGCACACACATGCATGACGCGAGTCCAGTCGCCTCTCCTAGAAAATAACAATAACAGGAGGAGGGATGTTTTCTGTGGCAAAGAGGAAGCGAGTGATGCAGGTTTAAACAGAGATGAAGGGAAGACAAGAAAGATGGAAGATGGCAACAGCAGTTGAAAGGAGAAATAAACAGAAAGATGAGGGGCAAAGGAAATAAACTAAATACTGAGAATAGCAAAAACAGGACAAAGGCAGAAAGCAGAGGTGAAGTAAGAGGAGAGGAATAATGGAGCTGAGACTTGCCTCAGCAAGAGGAAACCCTGACGGCCTGCCGACGGAGCAGCTTCCTGTGTGTGTGTGTGTGTGTGTGTGTCTGTATGTGTGTGTGTGTCTGTATGTGTGTGGTGGAGGTCTGGGTGTGGCCCCTCCAGCAGCAGGGAGACAAACAGACAGTCAAACCCCTGATTGCGGCCTCCTCCCCGAGATTGGCCCAGGCGTTTTTCCTCCCCGGTGGCGGTCAGTCAACAAGCTGTCTGCTCTTTTTCTGTCACACTGTCTTATCTAAACTTTCTGAGGCTTTCTTCCCACTGGGGTCATCAAACCAGTCTCCAATTTGTGTAACTCACTTGGACCAAGAAGGGATTTGATTTAAATCTCTGTGGTCTTGCCTGGTCGACATGGTAGGCTTGACTGAAACAGGTCCTATAGTGATCACAAAACAGCGGACTAAGATGTCACTTCAGGTCTTTATAAAGTCACTTGTTGACAGGTATAGTGCATGTGGCAGGTATGCAGGATCAACATACAATGCTTTGTAAATGGCCTTATATTTTCCAGGATGTTTTTCAAGTCCTTGTTTTTAGTTTTTGTTTATTTGTAAAAATGTTACTTCTGGACAAAGAGGCAAAATTGACACAAATATAGGGCAGGTTGGGCCACACGGAGGCACAGAGGTTATCGCTCTCGTTTCACAGCGGGAAGGTGCAAGAGTTTGCATGTTCCCCCCGTGTGTGCATAGGTTTTCTCTGGGTACTCCGGTTTACTCTCACTGTACAAAAGCATACATGTGAGGTTAACTGACCCTAAAGCGTCTCTAGGTGTGAATGTGAATATGAATATGTGCAGCCTGCCCTCGCTCATAGTCAGCTGAGATCAACTCTAGCACCCCGCGACCCTGAACAAAAATATATAGATGGAAGGACAAGGCAGTTTATCAATTTCTTAAAATTAACAGCCCTTCTAATGATTAATCTTTAATGCCCTGTGTTTCAAAAGACTCAATACAAAAACATTACATATCACACTTAAAAATCTAATAAAACTTTGAATGAACTATGAAGTAATCTTTAAAGTCTCATTTATTTAAAAACTATCATTTATTGCTGAGATGTTAACTAATTTTTTATATTGTATAATTTAGGATTTTGTTTGTTTTAATCTATTCAAGTTGCATGGTACTGCAGCACTGTACCTTTTTGTTGTTATTTCAGTTGATTTTACAAAGGCATGCACTGTAGAGACACACTCATCCAAAAATACTTTGGGCCTCAGTGAACAAATATAACCCTGGTTTATTTACAGCTGCGTCTATAAATATGAACAGCTTTCTTTAGCTCGGGCCAAAACACAGAGGGAGCAACTCCCAAGCTGCTGCTGGTGTGTGTGTGTGTGTGTGTGTGTGTGTGTGTGTGTGTGTGTGTGTGTGTGTGTGTGTGTGTGTGTGTGTGTGTGTGTGTGTGTGTGTGTGTGTGTGTGTGTGTGTGGGTGATGATATTGCAACGATGGTCATGAATGTTTCCGACAGAGGTTTAATCCCCACTATTACTCCATGGCTTCAAGGCTCACGGAGACAATTGAATGGCACTGCGTAATGAAGAAAGCTGCCCCCAAAAGCGCAAGGGTTTCTTGTTTGTCTGTTTATTTGTTGCTGATCATAAGCACTTGTGGCAAACTTAAATGTGCCTCTGAGCCACCAATGAAATTATCCTAGGGGAGATCTGTGAGTACGAGAAGTTAA
>OMNM01010964.1:8118-24053 GCA_900302745.1 Parablennius parvicornis | reverse complement strand
GGGGGATTGGCATAATGCTCCTTGCAAACTAAACTCAAGCTGAAACTAATGGCCTCTGCACAGCCTGAGTGATGGTTGCTCGTCACACACACATACACACACACACACACAGAAACCAGCGGCGGTGCTCCCTCTCGCGATAATACTATCTGTTTAATCTAAATCCTCCCTTAAGAGTACAACACACGTAAGCTGTGGCTGTGAGAGGAGGACTTGCTTAAACAGTGGAAGTGCAGCAGGAATTAGCAGGCTGCGGGGACGGAGCCGGATGGCAGCTCTTTGGCTCATCAGATATCACTCTGGCGGAAGAGGCTGCTGGAAGTCTGGAGACGACACGCAGCACATCTCAATCGGCATACATCGTTGTCATTAAGTTATCTCCAGTCAGCCGTCTCCTTCAGACCGGGCAACAGGCAGCAGAGACATGTGGTGATTAAGAGAGGTCCAAGTTCACCCCCTCATAATGGAGAGTGTCTTTCCTGCCTGGATGGCCCTCGGGCACTACAGCGCGCCGTGGAGCCGACAAGCTGAGCCTGTCCTTACTTTAGAAGCGGTGGGGGAGGTTGAAAAGACAAATGTGTCCTATGGGGATTCATATATTGTCAGAGAATAGCGTCTGTGTCTGGCAGACACAAAGCACAGTGATCAGATTCTTGTCTGCGAGGAAGCGCGGAGCATATTTCAATTAGGATTTGGGGAAATCTTTGAAATGGTGCTCAGGGGAGCAGTAAAATGATCACCAAGTGGAGTTTAATTTGGTCAAGAAATGCATAATTGCCCAGCTATTTCTGCAACTTTGTGCCACCTTCTGGTAGCCTGCTGTCACTGCAGCTTTGGAAAGATTAGTGAGTATTAATCCACATTTACTAACAGGGGCCATGTAACTGAATGTGTGTGACATTTTATGAATGAAGAGTGAAGGTGTTTCACTGGAAAACAAAAAAGAAAAATTCAAAGGTTCTCTGCTTTATGCATGTCTTGAGTAATACTTTTGACTTAAGCCTGTAAAAAAAAAAAAAAATCCCATCCAATAACTGCAATTATATTGTTTTATTACACTTATTGAGAAATGAAAAGGAAAAGTGAAGGATGTGTTACCAAAGTGGGCTTACTACTGCAGGTCTTGAAATGTTCCACTTTTTCTTTTTTCTTCAAAACTGATGTATTTTTTCTTCCTGTTGTTTTGGGTGTTTTTCTGCGTGTGCTCTCTCTGATTGTTTTTCTGTTTTGCTCTTTTTACCGTGATTAAAATTGACTCACTACATGTACTTGTTTTGTAATATACATATGTGTTTGAACATGGTCTGTTGAAAAAACGCAATAAACAAAATTTAAAAAAGGAAACTGAGAAATTATACATATACACAAATATACACAAGTTGGTTTGTTTTCTTTTTGCAAGTTATCACAGATCTGTTTATCTTAAATGAATGAATGGTTTATTTCGGTTACAGTTTCAGTGCAAAAGCTGAATTTTGTGCATTCAGTTTAAAGTGCTTTGAAGTTCACGCACACATGGTGTTTTTTGTTTTACAGTATCTGTCACCAAAATGGGACTAGGTAGAAGCCAAGCCTTATTTTTGCCTATCCCTTCAAAACTCCTAAAGTTACCCAGGCCAGTGATAACAATAATAAAATAAACCAGAAAAACTAAAATAACAGGTACAAAAGAGAAAAACTAAACAAAATGTAACAAGCCATTTTTCATTATAACTATTAATTATTTTACTTTTCAATTTTTAAACAATTTTAAGTTGTCTTTAAGTCCATTCCATAAACTGACTCCAAGAAAGGAAACACATCTATATTCAACATTTATTTAACATCTTTCAAATACACACAATCCTCTGAAATTATGAATATTTTCTCTTAATTTAAAAAAACAAAAATTAATACCTGTAGGACGATGGTCTATACAGTATGTATTTCTCCAAACCTCAACATAATACGTTATATTTGACATAATAAGTGAGAAATACAATCTGCGCAACAATTTCTTGTTCAGAAAGTCGCTTGTTTTATAGATACTAAAAATAGTTTTATTCATTTTTTTATGTATTCTATATGTGGCTCATAACAGTGGGCCGACAACGATGGATGACAACCTCTACGCTTAGATTTACTCACTTTTTGGTTCAGAACCTCTTTATTTTACATTGTGTTGGACACGAAACCCGTCTACGTCAGTCAGGGGGGGGTTAAATAAATAATTAAATTGATAATTTTAAAAATAGCACACTGATGATCAACCACAAACTTTGCTTGCAGCTGCAGTCACATTAAAATTTTTGTCTCCATTTTAAGGCAGCCAAATGTAGGTATAATGGGTAAAAGATCTCATTCAGGTTGTGACAGGATGTCTTGAACTCACCAGACTCTCCCTCCTGCTCTGTCGGGGGACTCAACCTTGTCCACCAGGGCTTGAATTTCAGCAGCCCCTTTATCTCATCATCCTCAAATAAATCTGCCCTGCAACGACAAGGTGTCAGCAGATAGGAAGAGCATTTGGGGGAGAGAAAAAAAAGGCTGGATGTCAGGATCCAGCTTTGCTGAGCTTACAGGTAATGGTCAGGTGAGAAGGCGGATGTCTCTGCCTCCAGCCGGGCCCGCCTCCTCTCTGCCGCCGACGTCCCCTCTGGGTTCTTCAGGTCGATCACGTCACCGAGTTCTTCCTGTCAGCACAGTAACAGCATGGAAATCTGACCATAGCAACTTTAGATAGAAAAAGAAAATGTGAAGACATGCATGATTTTATGATTTCATTGATGGAAAAGCTGGTTAAAATAATTAAAATCTATTGGTCAAGGCCGGAACGTCCTGCTGTGATGTATTTTACACGAACAGGTAACACTTTGGACAAAGTGCAAACTCGGTGAAAAAAGAATCATTGTCACTTGAATCGTTGCCATGTAAACGAGCCGTGAGAGCAAGCAGGTGCAGACCATTGATTAGAATTCAAATTAGTCCTAATCTCTTGAGAATTCGCTTGTATTTAATGGTAGACGGAATAGAACCATGAAAATAAGTACGATTTCACTTTAAGGACTGAAATTAAGTCAAATGAGCCAACAAATCAGTAAAGACTCCAGGTTTGGTCCTACCTGAAGCCTTGCGAACACTCCGGACCTCTGATTGCCAAAGCCGTACTTGTGCAGCGCCCCGAGCTCCTCCTCGGACGTCTCCTCATGAACCTCCTGCTCCACCTGCCAGTCAAACTCCTCTTCGTCTTCCTCTTCATTATCTGCCGCACTCTCGCTGCATTCTTTAGAAATGTGAACAACCCCCAGTGAATTCAAGGCCAACGACTCGTCAACTACATTTAAATCCAAAACGATGAAAAGCAAACAAATAAATCGGACTTGCCTCCGCTCACGTCCTCCACCAGCGGTTTGGCTGAGCGGGAACCTTTTGGAGCGAGGAGGCTGGTCAGCATCTGAAGCCCCTCAAAGTGCTCTCCGGGGGTCTCCTTGGGGACATGAAGGGTGAAGAGACCTGCAACAAGGCCGAGCATGAAAACACCAACACCAATCATGAGAAATTTCTTCTTTATCAACATGCATTTTGTTCAAAATACTTGTTTCTGCATGGCTCATTAGATTAAACTGGAGGACTTTTACATAAAAAATAAAACACACAAAAAAAAGAGGGAAATCTGACTTAACGGGCGTTGAATAGATTTTTAATTAAAGTACTGAGCGACCAATACGTGTGGTTTTAAAGTTACAGCAAACTTATAATTGGCCATATAAATGTGTTTCTATGAATGTGCCATTGAGGGAAAGTCATTTATATCCACATAATTGTAAGGAGAGAAGTAAAAATGGAATAAAATGTGAAATATTTACAGTTCAATCATACCATTTGTAACAAACCTGAACACGTTCCTTCTCATTTAAATCTAAATGAATTCAAATAGTACTTATCAAGCATAACTATAACACTGTTGTATCTTTGTCCTTTACGTTTAAATAAAAGGGAAAAACCATCAGAGGAAAGGAGAACTAAGCCAACCTCCACCAAGGAGCCAAATGAGAGATTTGTGCCAGTTTTCGTGTGTTAGTAACCTTCTTCCAAAGACATTTCTTACAGGTGAATATTTGAGCTCCAGTTTGGAGATGAAAGAATTGCAATGGATTAAAAAAAATAAAAATAAACACATTTTCATCAGTCTGTTGAGAAGTTTCTCTGTCCTCAGAGAAACTCTGATTTCAGAGCAGTGAGCACTTCAAGCATGATTTGGAACTTCACAAGAGGCCGGGAAAACATTTCCAATTGGTTCCAACTGCCTCTGAGATTTGTTTCTAAACTGTGAAGTACTAAAAATCCAATCTTCCTTCTAGTTGGTATCCAAAGGGAAAATTTTGGTCAACCTCAAGAACCCAGAGTTCAGTTATTAACCGTCCTACTCACTGTGTGACTTTGAGTTTTAGGTCCCATTTACACAACAATGTTCTAGGTGAAAACGAATCATTTTTGCATTTTAGTTTCAGAAAAGTTTTCATTTACGCGTCAACATTTAAAATGATATCCGTTTCCACAGAAAAGGCAAAAAAAACTCTGAAAACTGTCGTTTTCAATGTAGCGCCACCAGTGGGTGCCGTTAGTTACTTTTGTAATGAAAACACATGGACATGCACCCAGAGAACAATAGCGAGTTCACGGACATTCATATGGATGAAGCTGGATTGCTATTACTGTGACTCTCAACTATAAAACCAGGAGAATCTGGACCGGGAGTCACGACACTATGGACGCCAGCTTTTTTATTATTGTCTATCTTCTTGCGCATGTGCAGAACAACTAGTCCGGCTGTGGTGAGCATATGTTGTAGGAGCGCTTCAGAAAAGTTTGGGTTTTTTTTTTTTTTTTTTACCCCCGTTTCCAAAAAGTTGCATTTTCACTGGATTCAAGCAACCGGTTGTTAAGTAAATGGACACATAACAAAATGTTTTGTAATGTTTTTACAAAATGTTTTAATGTCAAATACAGTTTGTTTTAATTTGTATTTAGAAACAACTAATTCGAGAGAGTCTTTTCAAGACGAGTCCATGTCGCGCTTCCGACTTTGTTTTAACGTTGCGATCAAGTAAAACACAACCAGGCTTTTCTATCCTAAGTAATAAATATCGAGCTCCAAAGCAACTGGACTGTAGACTTATAGGTTTCTATCTGGTATCCAGCAGTGAAACTTTTCTCAAATAAAGAATGGCATGAAATGCCGCTTTTCTAATGTCTACTGACATGCCTTAATGCTTTTTTCTTGTCAAACTTACATCAGAGAATTTATACTCCTTGATACTCTTACATCACGCGCTGGATGGGGTCTTTGAAATGCACATTCAAACAGACTGATCACTGAAAACAGATTAGAACGAAGTATCTTCCATCGCTAAATGATCACTGATCAATGAGGCCATCTGCACACGCAATACTTTAAGCTTAAGGAGCCGCTATTAAAACTAAAGAGGCAGTGCACGATTGATGGCTTCAACGATTTGGCCACACCGCAGAGATAATCCCACGGTTGCCTAAAGACCTCATAAAATCTCCACCCAGCCGAGTGTTGCGGCTCAGAAGTGCTTTACAATGGAAGCTGACTAATTGCTCGAGTTGCAGAATGAAGAGACAGCGCCTGGAAGTGGGATCTTAATGATTGCTCATTATAAGTCTAAACAAGGACACTCATTAGCCGAGCTTTATTAGCAGATGTTAGAGGCTTATTTAGACGCAGTGTGTTAACCGGGGACGTGCTGACAGACGGGCAAAGAGGTGTCAGAGTCCATAAGGCACACGCCTCGGTTGAAGACGAGTTCATTACAGCTGATTAGGTTCCGAAGAATGTCAAAGACAGATCACAGCCACGCAAAGTAGTGTACCATCATGAGCGTCCCGCCAATAGTCATTATGATTTGCTCGCTAAAGAGCTGAAGACAATCCCACATGGGCCGCTACAGTCGCCGAGGAAGAAGACCTATTACAGGGAGCCTGCAGGCTATAATCATTAGGACACTACAGATGGTTCCAGTGGCCCTTTAAACGAGATGAAATAACATGATCAGTTAGCTTAATTTACCACAGCTGACTGACTGAAGCACAGACTTAAGACACCCCGAGGAGCAAACGCTGACAGCTCCTGGATCCCAGTTTGTACATCTTTTCCAAGAGTAGAACTGGTCACCAGGACACAAAGAAGATCCACTTTCTGTATTAAACCCAGAAACCAACAGCAGTGATGTCAATACAAGTAGATACAGAGCCTTCCATGTATCCAGTCCATTTTAATCCTTAAAGAAGAGTTGGAACTTGTTTTTATAGAGTCCTAAAACACCCAGACTGAGCAGCTGATATGAACAGTAACCAGAAGTGGTGGTGACAACCAGGTGAAAAAATAGACTTCAATGCTTACATTTTTGTTGTGATGTTTATCTGGATAAAAAACAAAGTCATAACTACAGAGAATTTTGAGTTTTCTGATTACCAGAGTACTTTTAGTCCGAGGTACCACTTCGATACAACACACACCACAGCCAACAGGGTCGACTTTACCAAGTAACTAGTTAGTTTTTTATTTTAAAAGGGGGCTGACAGAGGCCCTGTTTAAGGCCTCCATCACACTGCAGGGAAAAGTGACCCAATTCAGTTTTTTTCATTCACAAAGTGATCCATATCCAACCTGTTTTGTGGCCATGTGAAAATGCCAATTCTGATTTTTTTCACACCAGACCCTGGCTTCGATCACATGTGGTGCCAATTCAGACATTTTTTTTACATTGATTGCTTCATCATTGAGGTGTAACTGACGTGACGGATTAGCACAGGAGGAAGCGGCTCCATCAAAATGTTGAACGCTGTTAAAATCTGTGCTCTCTCATTTCTTCAGTCTCCTTCTTCTATCCCTCACCATGCTGTCTAGATTTTGTCAATTATTCAACAACCACTTGAAAATGAATCTACACGGGCTGACCATTGTTGCCAGACATGGCAGTATCCCCCAACTGGGGAGCCAAACTCTCTCACCTTCTAACTTTATTTCATGCATTTGTGTGTTCATGGCGTATTCTTTATTACACATATAATAATTTTACTGTTTCAACATGATTCCTGCACTGGCTGAGATTTTGGCTGGTTTTTATTGATGTGTGTGGGTTTTATGTTGTTTGGGCTGGAAACAGTGAGTCACATCTGGCAACCCGGGTGCTGACTGACATGCCATGTGTAAATAGCGTTCTCGGGATTACTTTGCGTGGTCTTCTGCGCTCTGGGGGCCCGAAAAACATTCGGTTGGATCACGTTCACACGGCAGGTCGTGTTAGGAATGTTCACGCAAATAAATAAATCAGAACTGAGAATCAAGACCTGCCGTTTGGAGGTGTGTTCACACGACAAAGGTGCTCAGCGCCATTATTAGTGTTTATAGTGTATTATTATCTGCCACATGTGTTTATGGCAACATTTTGGCCGTTTCCATGGAAATGGAAATCATTTTCAGAACGTTGCCATGGAAACAAGAAGCTTTTCTGCAAACAAAAATGATGCGCTGTCACTTGAAACATAGTTTTCTAAATGGGGCCTAATATTGTGAACAAGTCTGTCCTTTTTGTTGACAAACTTGTCAAATGTTTCTGCAAAACATTCTAATTCCAAATGTGTCTTTGTTGAAATTGTCAGTGGAAAATCAAATCATACACTAGTTCTGTTAATACTGCAGGACCTTCAGAATACAAAAAGCCCAAAACAGTACTTCTGAATTAGAGTTTTGCTCGTAACAACTGAAATAAAAAAAATGTAATCATGACAGACCACTTCTGAAACCACTAAGAAAAATGTAGGTGTGCTTTCAGAACAAACTTCAACCCTCAGCGTTATTGAAGTTTACATGAAAGAGAACCATCCAGAACAAAATGTGGCCAATCATTGCTACTGTTAACAACTCTGAGAATTAAAGCAACAAATAAAGTAAAAAAAAAACATGTTTATCACATTTAATAAAAATTTATATCCACTTCAAATGTGGTTTAAATGACCTTCCTTCCTCCATTACCTGTGAAACCAATAATTTATTGATTTCTGGAAATTGGCTAGCGGGGAGCACAGGATGAGGACGTGAGCCGTGAGGTGCCACTTGATGATTTATCTAGCCAACACCGAGGAGTTATAATTGTTGCCTGGATTGAGCGGACTTCGTCCCGAACTCCGGCAACAAGTGATTTATCAACGTTTCGGACGTGCTCGGAAAAAATAATGCTGTCACTGAGATTAGACTGAGAAAGAGGCTCTTTAATAAGCCAATCACCTTCTGAGGAGGAGGAGGATGGGGGTTGGAGGAAGGGCAGCAGGCCAGGAATAGGAAGAGAAAGGCAGGCTGATGACATGATGTCTCAACGTAGAGCCAGATTAGATTGTATCACAAGGAGGAGCAGAGTCCGATACTGTGCTTTCAAACGCAAAAGTTCACATGTCAAAACGAAAGCTGACTGGAAACTTTGATGAGCGCGCCCTGCCTCCCCTGACCTCAGTTTACACAAAGACATTTGATTATTTGCAAAAGAGTCCCACTGACGAAGAGTCGACAAACATTTCTATATTTTCAATATGTGGAGGGAAAACTGAGATGACATGACAGAATCCAAGTGCAAAGCATAACACGCAGACAACAAAGCTGGAAATGTGAAACTGAGGCGTCTTTAAAAGAAGAAAAGAAAAAATTGAAAAAGCAAAAGAGAAGAAAAACATAAAAGAAAAAGAGAAAAGAAAAAAAACCTTTAACATTGTTCAACTGAAACAGACAAAAAAAAAAATTGAAGGTAAAGAACTATACAACTATCTTGGAATTCAAATCAATTTATGGTATCGCTTGTTAAAAGGATCCGGCCTCCACGGATGGCTGGATTTCAACATTTTGGTGAAATAATGAATGGTGTATGCGAGTTTTCTAAAGCAAGAGACTGTCCAGTCACAGATCCGCAGGGCTAAATATTCAACATGACAGGAGTCTCCTGGCCTCAATACAACTGATTGCATCAACTGGCTCATTATCTGGCTTTCTGGAGAGCCTGGTGTGACCTAACCCTAACCCTATCTATTAGATTGAAATTGAAGCTGTGAGACATGCAAGTTTTTGACCGGACAGAGACTGGACACCACTGAGCTACAGGTCACTTCTTGTTGTCCAAGCAGTAGAAGTCTGGTACCTGCTTCCTGAAGTGTAGTGGAGTTACGTCACTACTTAATGAAAAGGAAAACGTAACAAGTTATTGAGGGCTCGTTTCCACGACAACGATGCGACAGGTGAAAACGTGTCAGTTTTACATTTTTCTTTCAGAGAAGTTCCGCGTTTACACAGCAACGTCTTGAAGCGATGTCCGTACATGGGACTGGGAGACACGACACTCTGGAGGTCGCCACCTTCGTTACTGTCCATCTGTTCGCGCGAGTGCGGAAGTAGTATGCACAGCAGCAGCTTTTCAGAAAAACTGCGAATCCCCCTTTTTCCCTGGAGATAGAGTTTTGGAAAAGCTCCACTTTGAGACAAGTTTTCAAAAAGTTGCATCTGGAGTCATGTTCAGTCCTGGAGGGCCGCCGTCCTGCATCTCTTCAACGTCTCCCTGCTGCAGAAAACCTGAATCTCATGATGACGTCATCGCCAAACTGGACACCCCACATCTAAGCAATCTAATTGAAAGCTCCTCGTGCATTCAGCTTAAAAGCATCAGTTTCACCTCACTGACTGATACTTTGACAAGCAGCTGTTTCTATGTGGGGTTTTTTTTTTCTTCAGAAAACAGATTTCTTTAAAGCTCTGCCCACACAGAGAAAGCTCTTTATCTCTAGTCATGGAAACTCACTTGGTTTAACCATTTTAAAATGTTCCCTGCTTGCAGCTGGATCTGAAGCAGATGTCAGACATGGGCCATCCTTTCCCCTTTTGTCTTGAAGACAGACTCGAGCAGGTTTTAACACACTGATCACATTCAGGGGCTCACAACCTCCAACTTTGATGGTCTGTTTGGAAAAAGGAGAACGATTCTCCAAAGGAAGGCCAGCTCTTTGAAACACTTCACTTTGGTGGTTAGTACATACGTTGCTTTCTGGTGTGGAACTCACTATCCACCGGATCCTTTCGTCAAAACGTTGCACTGTAGCCAAAACGAAACCCTGTGATCATTTCTCAGATGACATTCCCATCGACAGCCACCGACCTCGCATGTCCAACAATAAACATGTACTGTGATTACAGCAAATTCTTTGTTTACCTTTTTGTTTTTTTAATTCTACTTCTATCAGCTAGTCAACTATTTTCTAACTGAAACAGAAACAAAATGATTAGCTAGAAGCAAGACACTGGCAGATGTGAGAGGACGTTTATCTGTTTGGGTTGAAGATGGTTGACACGGCAACACTTTGAACATCTTTGTGTAGAAAAAGCAATAAAAAAAAAAAACTTGGAAATGTCATGACTGTAGTTAATGATGAAAGAACATAAGGATATGAAAGCATTTTATGGAGAAAAAAAAAATTGTTGCCATTTTTATTCTGGTTGTTTATCAAAAATATAAATACAGCTGGGGGGCTTGTAGACATGTTGTAGTATTTGTTAGTTCTGTACGTTCGCAGCACCTCTTCTATGTTCCCACTTCTTACTGCAACAACAAAAAGGTTATTATGAAGGAAGCATGTTTCCAAAACAGTTTCTAATTCACTTTCAGGACTTTTCAAAGATGAAAAATTCCTGAAATGTAGTACGAGAAATCTACTGAAATCAAATCTATGTGCATGTTTAACTATTTCAAGTATTTTTTGTTTAGGGTCTCTCTCCTGACATTTAAAATGTTTTTAGTGGGTTCATCAATGTTTTACATTGATGAACCCATCAATGTCCAGCACATTTTGCATCCCCCCATATCAAACATTCACAAGGTAATACACATTAAATATACACCCTACTAATGTGAATAGTTCAAAGTAAACACAGAATACTAATTTCAAAAAGGAAATGCATTTCTTCATTCAAACTTAAATAGTCCCATAAAAATAACAAAATGCAGAAAAGGTGCAGTTCAGTACGTCAAAAAAATTACTCCCATCGGGAGAAGGGGAAACTTCAGGAACAAAATAAATAATTCCGGAGCAACTCAAGAAAGTTCATCAATAGCAGCAAAAAAAACAAAAAAAAAAAAACTTCTACCAGAGCAGAAATACTTGAGCACCAGGGATTGATTGGATCCATCAGTTACCTGTTGTGCTTCCCAAACTGCTCTGGAGGGGGCGCTGTGTTGGAATGGCGGGGCTGTAGTGGCTGGGTGAAGGAGATGTCCTTAGAGCCGAGTAGGCACGGAGGAACTCACAGCCGGACACAAATACTTCGTAAAAGGATTTACGAGCATTAACGAGCGGAGCTCGAACGCATCTGCTTCTCCCTGCGTTTCCTCAACACTGCCAGGCGAGGCGGAGATTTTAAAAGCAGCGCCTCTCAACTTCGTTTGCTCAGCGCACCCATCATGAGAAGGGGGGCGGGGACAGGCTGGCTGTCACAAAGACGGAGTCACAGTTTTCCAAAAGTTACATTTCCAGTGGCACCAAGCACCTTGTCAAGTAAACGGACACCCAAAATGAAACCAAAATAAAACAATGCCTTTGTTTTACTGTTGTGAAATAGGTGAAAGACCATCGATGCTCCAAATCTAATCCCTCAGATTTTAACAATATAATCAGTTTAACTGAAAGCAGATTGATTGACGTGTCTATGGAGGACTAAAAGTGCCAAATTTAAATGAACAAATATACCAATAAATAACTATTTATATTTATCATTAAATAATTAAAATTGTAATTAAATATATGAACTTGTCATCAATTCATTAAAATAATAATTTTATGTAAAAAAAAAATTACGTAGTGAATTAATTTTTTATTACAATATTTTGTTGGTATTTCATTAAATTAATGACACATTTAAGAATTTATTTAATAATGTATTACATACTTAATTTTAGCACTTTTCATCCTCCATGTGGGTCAACCCCCACAACGTAGTTTACAAAAAAGTTCTGAAGGGAAGATCAATTCAATTCAATAAGCTTTATTTGGAGTCAATCAGTTGGGTTTATGTAATTTATCAGCTTCAGTTTTCACATGTTACATTTTTGGGTACAAATTGGACCTTGCTCCTCTCATTCAGAGGTGATTAAATCTTCATATGGAGAGAGATTGGAAAAAAAAAACAAAAAAACTGTATGAATGAAATCAATATATAGTATATGACTTCGAGTTCCAGACAAAAGATTGAAGTGCTGCCAAAATGGAAGGAAGCCAGTGTTTTCACTAGGATACCTCGGCAAGCACTCGCTCACGGCTCAACAAGTCACACTGTTTCACTGCCAGAATTCATACATCATATCACACAGCCTACCTTTATCAATGTCAAATTTGGCCTTTTCCCGCCCATCCTCCACAATCCGTCCAGGGAGAGTTAATCTAAATAGAAAAGGACTATATTTCAGTTCAATGCACGTGGCTCGAAATGCAAACGGCCACATCAATGCGTGTGTTTACAGTAAACTCACCTCAGAAAGTAAGGCTTTGCGTAGAATTTGAAATCTGTTCCGTCGATGTAGAGGTCGAACTCGGACGTTCTGGTGTAGGGAACCCGGATGCTGAGGATCAGGTAGTCCGGGTCCTGACTCAGGTCAAACGCAGGGGTGATCATGATGAGCGGAGATGCAATTCAGACCTGTGAGCATCATGATGAGAGGAATCATGAATTTCTCCACATTGTGTCAGGCTGCATGTTGACTGCAGGGCGCCACCTGCTGGATGACTCCGCGCACACACCTGACTAAACACAGCTTTTGGTAAACACTTCTGACAGCTATTACCTCCGTAAATATGAGAAAACAGTTAATCAAAACCAGCTTCCGGTTGGCATTACGTTCGCTTAGAGATCCTCACGCCAGACACCGTTCAAATACCTGAACATTTATATATTTCCAGCTTATTTTACAAACATTACGCTCATTATTAAAATTATTTTTTATCGAGTATGTGTGTACAGTCAAGTGCAAGAATCTTCGGCATTATCCTCATATCAAGACAAACAATTATTTCCATAAAAAAACCCCCATAGATTAAACCAATCTGAACGTACACGAGCAAAACTTCTTGCACTTATTCTGCCACATGCAAAAAGTGATGAGTTTATTTACCTTTAATCTGCCCGCGTTCAACCAGACAGCCTCACACATATAATGCATGAAGCGTCCATTATTAACAGTAACGTTTTATTGTCCACATTTTTCACGTTTAATCGCCTTTTTGTACAGTTCGTCGTTAGCTCCTGTGCAGCATGCTAACGCACGTTTCCTCGTGTTTGGATGTCACAGCCCTGACAAACACTACAACGCCACAACAAAACGACAGTCATCCACCCTCATCCAGTGGAGGGACACTGTGGAAGCTGTGTCAGGGACGGTCACTGAGCAGAAAGCTCCAAGAAGAAGGTAAAGATGAATATTCACTCACCAAAACAGTGCCACTCTCTCCAGGTTGCGTCCAGTGCTCACTGAAGGAGCGTCCATGTTTTACCGTAATAAAGGTAGAAATAGAGCACTACACTTTCTACGGAGAAGGGGACTATACATTACAATTTTCCCTGTTAAACTAACTTAAATCCTTAGATTCTGTTGCTGCTTATAACACTACCATTTAGCACAACAGTTATAAAACTTTAGAGGCATGTTTCATATTTTTACCTGTAAGATGTTGATAAATAAAGCAGGGGGTGATCCAAAAATATCAAGGGGGAACTACCAATAGTTTCGCTTATATCCCGTTTTCCCACTAATTTAACAGTATTCAAAGCACTTTACAATGTTAGGCACCATTAACATGACGTTTCAAGTGAAAATGCATCGCTTTTCCATTTCCTTGAGAAATGTTTCTTCCATTTTCTATTGAAAACATTGTCTCCTGAACAGGACTTTAGTCACATTCACCCAGGCACGTTAATGGAGGCAGGTGCCATGCAAAGATACTCGATCCATCCATCAGGAGCAAATTGGGGTTCAGTGTCTTACTCAAGGACACTTTGATTGGGATCGGGAATTGAACCGAGAGCTTTACAATTGACAGAAGACCCTGAACCGCTGTACCAACTGAGTCCACTGCTGATGCCTCTCAACAGTATTTGGACAAATAACATCCATCCATCCATCTTATATAGCAATTTATCTAAGTGGTTAAAAACGTAAAGCTTTAGTCAGTGCAGTTGGTCTCAGTCCTGCTCCTCAATCCTTGCCCAACATGGATCTTGACCTTTTCTCCAACTTGCCTCATTCTAATTATTAGTTCATTATTGAACCCCTGCAGAAAAGTACAGTGGTGTTTTAATATTTTCTCAGTCAGTCTAAACTCTTCTCCTTGGAAAGGGTGTAGATAATGGTCCTGACCATAAGAGAGACAGAGATAATTTACATGTCATTAAATAATGTATACAACAAGTACTGAAAATGTGTTTTTATTAATTTAAGGATATAGCAAGAGTCCATCCATTTCTTTCTCTGGCTTACACAGAATTTCTGATGCACGTGTCCCCTTATTTCACACCTCCAGTTCCTCCACATTTCAGCTGCATGTGTGCAGACAAGGACCAGAAATCATATTCACATTACACCGGTTTTATCGTGAGTTTCAAGGTTGATTTAAACTTTTAATGGTCGTGCATCTTCTCATCTGTCAGACTTGGATTTATATTAGACTCTTGCAGACCCTGAAGTAATGAAAATGTGGACTGCTACTGAACTATCTTGAATGTTGAGGTCGTTAAGTAGAAATAAACCTTAAATTTTTTTTAATTTTATATTCATCCTGCTTTTGTTGTCAAGCTTACTTGTGCATGCGTGTGTGCGTGCATGCGTCCTTTTCGTGGACTATTGAAACAGCCGAAAATAATTTATGAATACAAGTTGGCATTTTAACTTCTACCCCTGAGATAAAATCCAATAATTCTCAAGTTTGTTGGAAAGCAATTATAAAACTTTCATGGGTGTATTGAGTTGAGTGAAGGTAATTTTGGATTCATAACCCATCCGTCCATCCCTCTTCTATACGGCTTTAATCCTGCTCAGGGACGCAGGCTGCTAAAGCCAATCCCAGCACACTATGGGCGAGGACAGGAAGCAGCCTGGACAGGTGACCAGTCCATCACAGAACAAACAGAAAAACAGACAGCCACACACACTCACACTCACATACTCAAATTCATCGGAGAAATTTATATCTTTTTTTTTTGCATTGTTGTCCTCCTGGCGGCGTCACATGAGGGCCTTCATCGTTCACTGGAACAGTTTACTGTGAGTGTGAAGCGGTTGAGATGTCACAATGTCACAGAAAAGGATGGCATGCCCACTCCAGATGGGGCACTCTCCACTCCTATCCCATGTGGAGGATTTTAAGTATCTTGGGGTCAGTCTACATCCCCATCATCATCCATGGTCATGAACTTTGGGTCACGACCTAAAGAAGAGCAAAACGGGTACAAGTGGCTGAAATGAGTTTTCTCCACAGGTTGGTGGGTTGCTCAATCTTCATGATAGAGGGAGGAGCGAGGCCATCTAAGAGAGACTCAAAGTCAAAGTTAGCTACTCCTCCACACTGAGCGGAGCAACTTGAGGTGGTTCAGGCATCTGATCAGGATGCCCCCTTGTCACCTCACTTTAGAGGTTTACCAGGCGCATCAAACTGGGAGGAGGCCCCGAGGACTCGCTGGAGAGATTACATCTTTGGCTTGGCCTGGAAGTGTCTCTGGGTTCCCCGAGAAAAGCCTCTTCTTCGTAGGGGGTTCTTTGCTCTCTATACCGCCACTGTAACAAATGGATGAATAGAAAGATGTAAGATAATAATAGAACAGAAATAGTTAATTAATCCCTGCAGAGAAATTA
>OMNM01010959.1:4186-24772 GCA_900302745.1 Parablennius parvicornis | reverse complement strand
ACCGGCTGACATGGTCCTTTATTACCCCGAACACACAGCACAGTTTATTTGTCCCGCTGTCCCAAATACTCACTAGAGCACCAAATTAGGATTAATCTACGCCTGAAAACAGTCCCCAACAAATGCACCGTTTCTGCATAGAGTGGCCAGCTTCTTTAAAAAAAGCTGGGACTTTTAAACTACATCACTGAAAAGCAAATTTTTAGACATTTGCAAGATTTTTGTTGTCGTTGAGGAATCACCGACACTGGAGCCAAGAGCTTTAATTGAAGAGAGTGAAAGTAGCAAAAGTTTTAGCTTTAAATCATCTGCTGTCATTGCGTTCAGTCTCCAAACCTGTGTCTTAAATTGAAGAATGCATCGAGATGTATGAAATGCTGTTGAAGCTGCTCAACATGTCAGCCTAGTTTTGTTTCAGTGCTTAAAAGATAAAGGATCAGATATCAAATTAGTCTATTTAAAGAAAATGTTACTGTTCTAAAGTAAACTTGACAGTGCTTTGCACACATTTGCAGCATTTTTTTTTTTTTTTTGCTTGTTTGTTTTTTTTTTTTTAATAAAGTCCAATCCTTGGAGCTGCAGTTAAATGCAGTGGCACATTTTACATATGGAGTTGTGAAAGGTACAATTTATATAAGAAAATATATCTGACCATATTAATGACCGTAGCAGCTATACATCGATGCAAGTTGAAATTTGGGCGTTTTTAAATGCTTTTTTTTTTTTTTTTGGTCAAGTTCATGGTAACCTTTAATTTCTTGTTCATTATTGTAGTAAAAAGCTGCTTTGAGGAAACTAGAGAGCTTTCTGCCAATGTGCAGTACAGTCTGAACTGAGTTGCATTATATCAAAGTAATCTACAATAATGTGGTCAGCAGATTGTGGGTAATGCTCCGAGACGTGTTGTGCTCTGTAAAAGACAGTCACATCTGGAAAATGTGACATGTCAGCGTGTGAGTTTGTTGTTCCCATAAAAGTTTTGTCAGTTTGACAGCTGCCTCCGGCTCCGTACTCCCGTCTCTGTCCACTGATCCTGTAAATCCTCCGTCTCACTCCGACACCACAGCTCAGGCAGAGGAAATGATAAAGGATACCAAAACTGCTGTTTCAGTGACATATTTGGACAATGATCCGCTCCGAAACATTGTCCGAGAACAGTCGGATCATAACATTTACATTTCTGTCTGTGAATTGCAAAACCGATTAAGTGATCCTCTCCTTATCCCGCCATAAAATCCACATATGTGGGATCAGAGGTTCCAGATTGGGTTTGAACAATCAGTGAGTGATATTTAACATGACATATTTAAACATCAAACATTTCTTCTCAAGATGTAAATCTTCTAAACTGGGGTGTGTGGATGGCTTTGAACTGCGACTGCTCCACGAGGAGAGTGCTCGATGCATCCATTAATTTTATCACCACAATCTGCAGTTAACGCTAATAACAAATAATCACAGCTGCATTGCACTTCGTTGCTACTGTTTGTTAGTAATAGATATCTTTTATTGGATGAGAAAGGCTATTATCTGGGGCTGGCCCTGAATATTGGGTCCTTGTGGCAGTATCCAGATATTGATTTTGAGATCTGAATAATAATATATTTCATTTATAGCCATCTTTCAAACCACTTAAGATCACTTTACTAAAGTAAAAAAACAACATAAAAACCAATACAAGACCAAACGAAACAGGTAGTAAGAAAGCTTTGAATATTCGTCAAAGCCATTGTAAAGTTGATGGAAACGATGCATAACACTAAATGAAATGTGAATTTTTCCTATCTGTAAACTACCTTCAGCAATATTATGTCCAGTAATGACTTCCTAAAAAGATAAAACACACGAGTGCTGATGTTTGGGAGGGTTTGTGTTTTGTTTTTCTATTCTTTGGAGTTGCCTTGCTTTGAGCTGCTGAGCTTATCGCTGGTGTGTTTTGGATCACCGTCTCAGTGAAACCCGGGACCTTAGTCCACGGCCATCTGTTTGCTCCCACTGATCCTATTTGAGAAGGTTCACTGAAGGTTGCGCCGCAGCCAGCTGAGTGCCGGGTGGAGTTACTCTTACACCTGCCGGGTTCCTCACGAGGCTTCGAGCTCCTGATTCCTTGCTCTTAAAGGTTCTCCGACTAATCGGCGGGACCAGCACTCAGCCAATCGTAATTGTGGTGGAAGACTCGCCTGATCTTTCAATCGCATGGTCACACTCAGACTTCAGGGTATTTTTACTGCTTAACCAACAGTCAGAATGCTGTCTGACCATCTTTAGGTTATTTAAGTATATTCAATTTCAGCTATGTATACATTTTATTTTATTTTGAAGTGAGATATGATCAGCTGACAACATGAGATGTTTAATTTTTCCTTTGGTGTGTGAAATTTCCTGGTCTGGCTTGATGTTCTGTGGGTATCTTGATGTGGCTTCTCTCCAAAATGGCCATATTGTCCAAAGAGTGGAAACATCTTATTTGCTCCAGGTGTAACCACAAGCGTATCCTGAAACGACTGCTAATTATATCCAGTCCTGCAGCGTAGCCTTGCCCGGGGTTAGCGCATGAGTTGTCCTTCGCCTGAGATTTTCCTTGATAGTGTTGCTTCCACCATCGCAACGCCCACTAAGCTCTCTCCAAGCACTTCACAACCTCAATCTACTCTTCTCAACGTAGTGGCTCTTTCTAACCGGACAAATACTTTGACATATGAAGCATGAATGTACAGGTTTATTGTACTTTAATCAGTCTGGTAAAATAAACACGTTCATATCAGGATGATGAGAAATTTGCAGCCGTCATTTCTGATTCCAGAGGGCAAGACAGAAAGCTTGCTCCCACCAACATGCTGTATCACCACGACAAAGTGAATGATTTGGAATTTATCTATCGCCTACAGGTAGATTCCAACTAACCTCTGGGAAAACTTGTCCCAGAGGTTCAATAAAGTCAATAAAATGTCCAATGTCCATGGCGTAGCTGGTCAAGATTTACCGAAAGTTGATTTTCAATGGAAGCCACATTGAAACTCGTCAATCTGCTCAAACCGTACTGGGAGAGTCAAAGGAATTTTGTAATATGAGATACCTTGTAGAGACTTTTAATTTATTATGTCATCACAGTGGGAAATCCCTCGCAGAATTAATTTATGAAACCTAGTAGAAGTCAACAGTAATGCGCACATGATATGACATGATTTGATTTTGAAAAAAAAATTGCACTTTGTCCTTTTAAACTCCCACTGTGTTTTACTTTGTCAGTGACTTTATTTGACCATTTAACACCAAACAAATGATACCAGATGGTGACCCTGTCACAATTACTTCAAGAATTCTGATTGTCACTCATACTTATCTGTTTTACTGAGGTATTTTAAATACTTTTTTTTTTTTTTAATTCCGTCTTTGTGGAAAGCTTATCTAAGTGACATTGAATGATTCAGTTGAACATTGTCATCAATACTGCATAACTATACACCTCTTAATGCTACTTTGAAGTCCTTCAGTTGCTATAGGGCATTAGCATTTAGAGACCTTGAGTTTAGCTTTAGCTCCAGCAAAGTACAGCTCAAATCGGCACCTAAAGCTGTGACTTAGACATTTCTTGGATTTCGAGCAAAAATTAAAGACCATAACAAGCTGCTAAAAAACACTGCTTTGCCAAAGCTTTTGGTCATATGTGGTTCTCTTGCCTTGACTCACAACATGAAAGTATTAACGCCACAACATTTAAATTGTTATGTTGTTTATCTTGTCTAGGTCAGTGACGGACCCCCGAGACGGAAAGCGTGTCGCTCTCAAAAAGATGCCCAATGTCTTCCAAAACCTTGTTTCTTGCAAGAGGGTATTCCGGGAGCTGAAGATGCTGTGCTTCTTCAAACATGAAAACGTAAGTATGCAGTCGAGGCTTGAACCATAACCTTGCAGAAATTGAGAGGAATTATCTGACCTCTGCTTTGCATTGATCCTCAGGTGCTCTCTGCTCTGGACATTCTACAACCTCCACACATCGACTACTTTGAAGAAATGTATCCCTTTACAGTGGTTATGATTTCAGCCTTGAATTGCTCTCTGAAGTTTCTGGGTTAATATCAGAGTTAAGTTTGTCTTTGGTACTTTGGGCTTTTTAGTAACTGAACCAGGAGCTCAGTTTTGGCCTTAGCTGCACAATTCCAGTTGAAATTGACTTAAGAAGTTGGTTCATTGCGATGATTGCACTTTGTGTTGATGTAATCTGCAGATTAGAACATTTTATGGAGGCAATCTATATGCAACATATAGTGGGACAAAATGTTTTTAATACAATATCTTGCAGACTATCTTCTATCTTGGAACATGTTGTGTTGATACTCCTGTGTTGGAGTGGGAGTTCACAAGTTTCAGTCCAAATTAGAATTTTAAATCAATAAGTTTGCTCTTCACTCTTTGAAACTTCAGAATTTCAGGCGTTGGGCCAAAACTCCCCTCACGATCCCCTCAGGATGACTTTAGCATTATTGGTAGTTTGAAGAAGTTCAGATTGTTTTTTATAGATTGACAATTATATTTTTGAGAACCGCAAATAAGACCATAGTGGGAATACTTTTTATTTCCACTATGTCTTTTACTGTCTATAGAAAATTCACTTAGTATTTGGTTAAAAAAAAATATATATATATATTCATCACCTTTATCGGACCAAAATCTTACTTTATCATTTTGTTATGTTAGCATTTACTTTCACTAATTTCACTAATACATGTTATTTCTTACTAATGTTTCTTTTATTTTTTTTTTAATTATTTCTACTCAAAAGCGGTAAGTTTTTAGTCGACTTCATGAAAAGTGGCATTACCTTAATCAACAGACACAACGTACATAAATAAAGTGTTTTTAATTTGGAAATAACTTTTTTTTTATCGAAATCTTAAGTATTTGTTGTATGAAAGTATTTCTTTTGGGATATTTTTTATTAGTTTTTTTGTAGATACATAATTTAAAACGTGACCACTGTGTATTTTTCCTTTCGACGATTTGAAAAAATCTTGATCCTTTCTTTGTTTTCACCAAATGAAAACAAGCCTCTGTGTTGGAGATGTTTGCCAGCTTCACAACTGCTGCAGGTGTTTCAGTTCTCAATAATCTAACATTCATGATCTCATATCCAACATCCACACTAACGATCAGATGCTGTTTACGAAGCGAGCGCTCACTGTGACTCTCCGTGGTCGGGATATGTCCCTCATCGACTCATTTTGGCGGTTTCCTCCTCCTCAGCCGAGGCGTTCCGCCCGTCGAGCACTCTTCAGCCATTAGGGCCCTTTGAAACATTGTCTTCCAATTAGTTTTATTGAACTTGCTTCATTATTCATACAAAGAATGAAGCGGCTTAGCGTCCCCGTTGTGGAAAGTGCTGCATGGATTTTGGCTAATTCGTGCATCCAGAGGTGAAAGCTTTCGGCCCTACGAGCTTCAGTGGTGCATACACGGAGAGGCACAGGGAGGCATGTTTAAAAAAAAAAAAAAAGAAACCTGAAAAAAAAAAACAGGGGATTTATTGACTTCAGTCTCAGTTTGTACTTGCTGATTTCCAAAGAGCGAGAACCTTTGAGCTGAGGCAAAGTGTCTTTTTACAGCTTAGTGTGCAGCTGTCGATCTGCTGGTGAGTCCAAACACAATAAGCGGTGCAAGACTTCACAGGTAAAACTCAATCCCTGCACAAAATCTGTGGTTTTGAGACTTCAAGGAACCATAAACCCAAGGCCGAATGATTTGTGCAACAGTACGTATTTGGTTACAGCGTAACAATCTGTACTCACTGGCCACCACGTTAGGGACACCAGGCAAGGAGCAAGCAGTTAAATAACTGATATATTTTCATCACGTTCAGCAGAAATAATTGAAATTAGTTTTAATTTTTTTCTGAAGTTGTGACAGTTTTAGTCGGCAGGCCTGCAGTTTTATCATTATTTCTTGTTTATGCAATATCTCCAGTATGTCTACAGTAATGTTGTTCTGCTCATGCTAATCCTCCTTCACAAATGTGAGCGTGATCTCAAATACTTCGACGAAAGAATCAAATTATCTTCTAATGCTGGAAGTTTAGAGGAAGTGTGGACCACCAACCCCTTCCAGAGGGAAACTAATGGATGCTCTCTGTCGTTTTAGATCAGGTTTTCAAAAAGCTTACAGAGAAAAAAGTGCACGGACCACATTGCATCACGCAAAGCTTTTTTTCACATCACTATTGCAACACTTTGTTCATCATGTTTTCTGTCAGAAAATTCTATTTTTGTAGACGGATTCTACATGGTTTCATGGTGTCATTAGCTTGCACGTATTTACAAAAACCTCTGTGCTCAAAATAGAATTTATTATCATTGTTCAAGGGAGAAAAAAAATTATGTTTGACTGCTTTAACTTACAAGCTGAAAATGATGTAAATCAGGACTTAGGAGGGATGGTTATTGCACTTTTAAGTTTGGCTGCTTGAAGGTAGGACCAGGTATTTTTAGACTATTTAAAGCTTTGTAGAATCCAGCAGCAGCTGATGTTCACGATGGGTGGGCTCCTTTTTAAAATACAGCTGCCCTTCTTTATTTGCCTTGTTCACGCGACAACGTCCCAAGCGAAAACGTACTGCCGGGTGCACACCCTTGTGGGCGATTCTGGTTTAAACATGGAGCCCAAACAAAACAAAAAAACTCAGCCACTTTGAAACTTCAGACTTTCAGTCAAGTTTCAACTGAGCTCAAATGAGTTTGTGTCTCAACAAGGAAAACTGATTTTTGGATGTTGACTCCTTTAATTAATCTGCACTGACTGACATCAGTGAACTAATGGATTCGAGGAGTTGGATTTGAACGAGTTATTCCTTGTAGGGCTATATAATATTATTTGAACATGTAATGATCTTGTCAAGTATTGAAATAACTGTATGATTCGTGATAAATACAAACTCTTTAAGAGATGATGTTGATGTCTTTTATGAGAAACTATGGTCTCTCTCTTGGCTCTAGTTTATACTAGCTGTTATTGGGTCCTGTTGTCATTTTTGGTTTTTTGCCCACACCTTACACTGTGTTTTGAAAGATCGCGGCATTATATTCAAAAAGATTTGAGGCTGGAATGTCATGCTGAAGGTGCATCAAAGCATTGAGCAAATACTGTGAACACTACCGTGGGATTTCTTATTTGTTTACATTGTTATTATGGGATGTTATTTGTCGAAGTTTGAGGAGAAAAATGAATTAAATTCACACATAAGGTTGCAACATAAGAAAATGTGTTGCGAATATTTTCCGGATGCACTGTATGCTGATCATTTGCATGGAAACAGTATTTAATGCGTTCAGACTATTTCGAAACATGAATTGCGCCGTTAATATTTAGTGTGTAAAGCTGTAAGGGTCATAATCACCAGGTTTTTGTTTCTAAACCATCCGCTCAGAGCCTGACATGAGCAGACTTGACATTGGGCAACACTAACTGTGGTTTTTCTTCCTCGCTATGGATCCTTTTCCAGCTTTACTCCTCTTTTCATCTCCCTTCACATCGCACCATCTTCCACTCAAGATTGAATTAAGGCGAGGGAAGTAAACTGCTGCTAATGTAGCCCCGAGGCCGTGCAGGAAAACACTGTAGATTGCTTTTTTCTTTTTGCACGTTGTAACTGTGGGTGTTTGCACACTACAGTGATTAAAGCCTGCTTT
Organism: Parablennius parvicornis; assembly: GCA_900302745.1. Classification (NCBI taxonomy): domain Eukaryota; kingdom Metazoa; phylum Chordata; class Actinopteri; order Blenniiformes; family Blenniidae; genus Parablennius; species Parablennius parvicornis. The sequence goes on along the minus strand of OMNM01010959.1, from coordinate 17,093 downwards.
GTGCTGCTTTCTGGTCCCAAAGCAACACAAAGTGTGTGAGAATATGCCAATTAACATTTCACTGTACTTCTAACTACCTTCAAGGTTGGAAAATAATACACTCGATGCCTTAAGAGAAGTGGAGTAAACCTGCTAATTCATGTAGTGTTTGATACGAGTCTCATTCAGAGCGACCTCGGCTTTGAAGCAACAGAAAGTGAGATCCATGTTTCTGCTGTTTTTTTTTTTTTTTTAATCCTGTTGTTAAATCTTAACTTATCTCTGATCAGCTATGTGGTGACTGAACTGATGCAAAGTGACCTCCATAAGATCATCGTATCGCCACAGCCTCTGAGCTCAGACCACGCCAAAGTTTTTCTTTATCAGATTCTACGAGGTAGGTCCTTCTCATTACTGCTGTTTAGTGAAATCTATGGAAGGTAAACTGTTTTATGACAAATTTGGGCCATTTCATCGTTAAAACGACACATGAAACTGACCTTTTCCATTAATTGTTCTGTTTTAATCTAAATAAGTCTTTCAAGAATAAGAAATAAAAAGAATCCCTTGAACTCCAGCATTTAAACATCTGTCGAGTTAGGCCCCCAGGATTCATTTTGGTTGTACCTGTTTATGAAGTGATATTTCAACTCTGCTGTTCTGTTTGTGGTTGATCTTTATGCCAGTCATGGAAAAATCTTCAGTGTCTCTACAAGAAAGATTTTAAAAGTGTGTGACCAACTGTTTTTCTGATTTCTAAGGTTTAAAAATTATGGGAAAAAATCCCCACTGTGAGCAGAATTTTGCAATTAGTTTAGATATTCATACAGCTGCAAATAGATTCAGCCCATTGGCAAAATATCTGATCTCAGTGTCTGCAGGGAAGCTGTTATGACCGGTGTCAAATCTGAACAGGATGACACTAATTTAACAAGACGTGGGCGACTAACAGGTGGTCATATAACTGTCTCTCCCCCTTTCTTTGGCCTGCAGGATGATTTCATAAGTTATAATTAAAGTAAGTTTTGTTTTGAAATCATAGAAACCAGATAATAACAGTAAATACTCTATATTAACTCTATCACTCAATTCATATTGAATTATAAAGATAAGCCCATGTGATATACTAAACCTAACTTGGACACATGCAGTTTTCTCTTTTCATTAACTAAGTGGCTTTATTTTCCTTGTATATGTAGGAGTGCTCGGTCATGATTTTGTCATTGTAGGGTCAAAATTGACTGTCGTTATTTTCATCAGTTAATGTGTAGCTTGACTTCAATATTCTAGGGCCTAGCCACACAGAAGCTCTTTCTAAAACAAAAGTTGAGAATATTGTGCATTTCCATTAATGGACATCAGCCAATAATAATTATAATTACATCGTCGTGTTAAGACATTCTGCCCTCATTAGTTTTTGAAGAGGTGTCAGAATTTTTTTTTAATATTATTTACAGTTCAGTTTCACTCCTTTTTTCTCTTTCAGCACTTTTCTTTGTCAGCTGCTGATTTACTGAATGAAGCGGTCAAGAAGTGCACACAGGTTCACATGAAAAGCTTTACTTTAGAGTTGGAAGCAAGTGCAGCAGCTCTGTATGGCTGCCCACCCCCTGTGGAAAAATCCTATTAAAGTATTTAGTTTTTCAATTAAGAACTGACCGGGCTGCCGTCCTCTGAACTTCTGCACAGGTCCAATAATAGCAGTGACTCGGACTGTGTTTTCTACCATTCCAAATGAGAATATATTGCTTTGACTTGTGATAACCACCTGTGCATTCACCCACTCTCTGCACTGTCATCTACAGGACTTAAATACCTTCACTCAGCTGGAATTCTCCACCGAGACATCAAACCTGGCAACCTCCTGGTAAACAGCAACTGTGTGCTCAAGGTACGTGAGCTTAGGAGCTCCGATTCTTAATATCCGCTGAGCTCGAGCCGTCACTTTAAGAGAGGTCTGTGCAAATTCGGTGAAACGCTCCGGGTATAAATAGCATGTTTAAGCGTCAAGTGTTTCATGTTTGATGAGAACACGTCTTGAAGGATTTGTCTCGGTTTCACAATGCTTTACCAATCTGTAGTTGATGGTTCGTATACAGCATGTAGCTTAAAGCCTCAGTGGTACAGATCCACAATTCGAACAAAGATAGGAAGCTTCAAAGTGGACATATCTGAGGTCCAGAGGTTTTTTGAGATATTATAAACACAGTAAACTTATAATACACAATGTCAACATTAAGCCGATTTTAAAGATACTGTCTGGTGCAAAATACAGTGAAATGTCCAAAAGACTTCTCCCATAACTGTTGCATGATGCCTATATTTCCAAACTCACTCTGACAAGATGGCTTTGAGCACCAAGGTAGCTGGTTGCCATACCGATATCTTAGCTCGGGTCTCGGTGTTGTTCTGTTTGCCACTTTAAGAAATTTGTTTTAAAAAATCTATAGTTTCTTTGAAATTATTTTGGTGATTCGGTTGGCTGGAATGAAGCTCCTTTCGGGCTAGTTTTGGCCCATAGGCCTTATGTTGATACTCCTGGGCTAAACCAGGAATTATTTGATTTAAACAAATCTTTTCAGTGCAACACAGATGGATAAAAATCTAGAAATAGGCTTGAAGACTAAACAGATGTGAAATATAAACCATCTTACTGATTCTTTTTACTGTTATTTTGCTTTTCTTTAACATAAAAGACATCCAGTTGGAAAAAATACTTTTGGGCATAACAAAACATGTTTAAAGGTAAATGAATTTATTCTCATAAAACCTAAACTTTATACGAAACTTAAACCCAATGTTTTAGTTGGTCTATAATCATTAAGATAATTATAGTTTTTAATGGGAGTTATTTGGTAGATTTAATGTAACATTTAGTGCATTAAAGAAAATATAGAGCTTTATATTTTTTGGGACAGAAAAAAGTAGATTTTTAAGATCAGATCAGATTAATGTTGACGCTACTTACCTTACATTTATGGACAAAACTGAGATTATCCTTCTGAATGCTTTCGTCTTTGAAGATCTGCGACTTTGGCCTGGCACGAGTCGAGGAGTCGGACGAGTCACGGCACATGACTCAGGAAGTAGTGACACAGTACTACAGAGCTCCAGAGATCCTGATGGGGAGCCGCCACTACTCCAACTCCATTGATATCTGGTCTGTGGGCTGCATCTTTGCTGAACTGTTGGGACGACGCATCCTCTTCCAGGCCCAGAGTCCCATCCAGCAGGTGGCTCCTTCAGCCGACCAAAACTGCAACGCCGCGCTATTTTCTGTAGTCATGTTTACCTGGAATGTGTTTGTGTGCAGTTGGATTTAATCACTGACCTGTTGGGGACTCCCTCCATGGAGGCGATGAGGACGGCGTGCGAAGGCGCTCGTGCCCACATTCTCAGAGGACCTCACAAGCAGGTAATCGTTTTTTTATATAGAGTCCAACTAATTTAAAGACTGATGCGGAGGGCTTGAGAGAATGATGAATGTATACATGGCACTATTGTACTGGTCCTGCCCAGTCGAGAAAGAAATGTTGCAATATATGGCACCTAAATTAAAATGTATTTGACAACCACCGGATTATTTCACATTTCTTGAATGCACAAAGTTTAAGGTTTATATCTTAAGTTTGTGAAAAACAGCATCCTTAAAAAAAAAAAAAAAGTCATGAAATCAACCATACAATTTCTCAGAAATACCAAAGATCTGCCATCAATTATTTACTTCTCTCCACTAATCTATGTCTTCAAGATTGAGAATAGTCGGCCCTTGGTTCGGCTACGTCTTCTCATGTTGGTTTTTTTTCCTCTGTTGAAGGGCTTGCCGATCACTAGATTGATGAAAATGGATTTCGCATTTACTCAATCAGAATACTTGGAGCCTTAATTGAGTGTTTGATATTCAGATTGAAGTATTATAATGTTCTAAAGAATTCCTGTGCTGAGCTGATCATGCTGAAGGAGATAGGGATGTTGATCTGTATCTGTGTTGCTTTATACATTCTAGGTCACAATTTACGAGGTAATATAAAATTTTGGTGGCCCGTCACCTGGTCTACATGACACTTCTGTATCCTTATGGTCCCACTTATGCTTATATTTGGAGGGTGGAGAGATGAGTCATAGAGGAACCATGATTATGCATAAATCCTTACTACGCTTTGTCAAATGTGTGCGACAATTTCTGAACATCATCGATGCAGCCCTCCAAGCAGCTGGGAGTCAATTCAGACTTTGATCTGGAATGAATATCCATGAGGTCTAATAAGCAGATAAATGGATTTTCCTTGCTCTTTCAAGCACTGTGAAGCTGATTTGATGTTTGTTTTGTCTGCAGCCATCACTTCCTGTTCTCTACACACTGTCTAGCCAAGCGACACACGAGGCAGTGCACCTCCTCTGCAGGATGCTGGTGTTTGATCCGGTGAGTCACCACAGCTGCTTTGCATTATGTGTTGTTAATGAATGAAAAGCCTTTCACAGAGTCACTGCGGTGCAACGCCAGCTTCGTGTGGGAAGGCGCACAAGCGTTTCACGACAAAAGAAGCATTTTAAAGGTCAACGATGTGTCAGGGAAAAATCATAAAAGTACCCAGGAGAATGTGTTTTTACTTTGTAATCAGTGAAATATAATCTAGCTATCAGAAAATGTTGAAGGAACGCTCCCACATATGATTTGCTAAGAATTAAAAACTCCTTAAAGCTTCTATAATCTGTAAATCAAATGAAATTATCTCTGCATTCTTTGTTGTATCATGGCCTTTTTTAAATTCTCATATTCTTTGCTACTTAAATGCCAGTACATGTCGACTGATCACATGTACCACCTCATCTGACCTAATTTACGTTTCATTTCATGGATATTTTTACAGACATAACATTAACACTTTAAGCTCTTCATTCTGAGTTCTCATTGTCGCAGTCATCTTCCTGATGCCATTCGCTCCGTCTTTCATGTAATCGTTCCTCTTCAATGTGTCTGACCAGTCAAAAAGGATTTCAGCCAAGGACGCCCTGGCACACCCGTACCTGGATGAGGGTCGACTGCGCTACCACACGTGCATGTGCAAATGCTGCTACACCACGTCATCCGGCCGGGTTTACACCAGCGACTTCGAGCCGGTCACCAACCCCAAGTTTGATGACGGGTTTGAAAAGAACCTGAGCTCTGTCAGACACGTCAAAGGTACGCACGTCTGCCAGTCACGAGCTGCCGTCATGGTCGATCTGAATACTATTGGAGCTGCTGTGCCTGTTTGCCAGAAGCATTTTAACATTAGCAGACCTCAAGAAAAAGAGTTTGATGGGAAGGAACCAGTTGATAACAAAAAAAAAGAGTGCTGAGCACATCATTGCATTGGCTCAGGAGGAGTGTTTTAAAACTGAAGAAATTACCTGTGAACATCAGAACATATTCACTGTGCAAGAAGTAAGGAGACATAAATAAAATACAGAGACGACAGCGTCACTACTACGGGCTACTCGTATTCCTATCAACAGTATAAATAGTTGCAACCTCGAGAGACAAAACTCACAGCTTGCAGCAACACAAAGGCTTATATAACAGAATTATTACAAACAGTATTTACAATAAGAAAAACATACAGCAGGAAAAATGATGCATGAACATCAATGTTGCTGGAATTAAAAATCTTAACAAATCAGGATCAGCTGTTAAAAGTATTATATCTTCTATTGGAAAAATACTGAAAGTCAACCAGGAGTTATTATGCAGCTTCAAACAAACTGTGTGTAGGTTTAGGAACTAATTCTCCATTTACACACAACATTTTCAAAGGAAAACGGAATACTTTGTTGTGTTTTGGGTGTTTGTTTATGCGACAACCATGCTAAGAGTCACTGAAAACACTGCCTCCATGTAAATGGGGGAATGAAATACCTGCGCTCCGTCTCAGTGTCCATAGAATAATAATAACTCTATATAGCACTTTTCAGAACAGTACTTTCACAAAGTGCTCTACAGAAAAAAACAAACAAAACAAAGCAAAAAAAAAAAAAAAGTCAGGCGAGACAGAGGAGAAAATCAGTAGTTGCACAAGATGTGTGTGACCTCTCATTGCTAATGTTTATAACGTATCGTTCTCTTTTTTCATATGAACGTTGACAGATGAAGTGGCTTCAATCACTGATGGAGAAGGATACATTTATTTCCCCAGCTGTTAAAAGTCATTCATTCATCCACTTTATGCTTGACAAAAACTTGAAAGTGCTCCTGGAAATACGATTCTCTCTGAAGCGACACTCACTGAAATCATCAAGGCATTTCAGAAAATTAGGCTCTTAGAAGCCGCTGTGTCTAACGTGTCTTAAATTTAACTTTGAGATCAGTAAGATGTCCTATGCTTCCCTCACAGAGATCATCCATCAGTTCATTTTGGAGCAGCAGAAGGGGAGTCGAGTGCCACTCTGCATAAACCCTCAGTCAGCTGCGTTCAAAAGCTTCATCAGGTAACATCTTCTTCTCCTCTGTATATTTGTGTATTAGATATCTTTTCTTCAGCACACACAACATTAGTGATCCGAGTATTGTAGAGTTTCTGGATGTTACTTCACTGCTCTCGTCAATGTGTTTAACTTGTAATCCTGAAATTATTCACAGCAGACTTTAATGACGCCTCACACAGAGATCTAAAGAGCCGTGTGAGGCCCTCACAAGAAAGTTTGTGGATACTTTTGAGCTTGGCAGAGGATCTAAAGAGATCTCAGATTAGGGTTTTTTTGTTTTTTTTAACATTTCACTTTGATTAAAAGATGTGCTAAGGATGACAGCTACTGCTTTGTGCAGAACTGAAACTTGCCGTCCATTCATCTGTTTACTTACTATAACCAGGTTATCCAAGTTAAGTTTCCAGCTGCCATTGAGTGATAAGACGAGGTCTGTATTGTCAAGGTTAAGATATCACAACAGAATTGGATAACATGAAAACTCCCCAAGGCAATACCACTGCCTGAATCATCCTGTGAGACAAAAGTGCATCAGAACTACACAATATATCAGTAATTCAATATTAATCATGATGTCAACATGAAAAAAATGCATTTCTTGCATTAATTTGTTTTTCCATGCTCTGTGGATTGAAGTTCTGCAAATTCAAATGGATAGAAAGGGAAAAGTGTGATTAATCATGAATTGTTCATTAAATTGGGCAATTATTTAATTAACAATATGTATTTCTATATGTTATACACATGTTGGCTACGGGGCAAAAGGAAAAAATGAAGGAAAATGCTGTAAAAACTTCAAAAATGTTGCAGAATTTATATTATAAAGAACAAGTTTTGTTTTTTTGCAGTTGTAGAATACTTTTCCCTGTACAGGTTGAATTAGTGCACCCTCTTCCCGCTTTCAGAGACATATAGCAGCAGTTATAAGAAACACATGAAGGTCTTGTGATACAGTTTGAGATTTTCAAAAAGTTCAATCTGACAACACTGTTTGGAAACACTTCTTTTTATATCCTGTGTCAAAGTCAAAGACATCCAAAACTTTCCTTTAGATCAGGGGTGGCAAACATAAGGGCCGTGGGCAAAAAAAAGGCCCCTCAAGAGGCTACAAAGGAATGGTCAAAGTTTCAAAGACAACATTGTTTTATATTTAAACTAAATTTCTTAGTAGAGTAGTGTACACAATACAAACACTAAGATCTGAGCTGAGATAAAAGTGATGCTGCCGTGAAAGATAGCTACCTCTTCATTTTGCACGAGAAGGTTTAATTACAATGAAACAACAAAAATATACTTTAAATGTGAGGGTTATTACAGCACTATTTCACTAGTGCGGCCCACCCGAGATGAAATTGAGCTGCATGTGTTTGACACCCCTGCATTAGAGCTTTCAATCCTAAAAATGTCTGTTTTTTCTTTTAACCTTTTACATGCATCTATACTGTGTTGTTTTTCTTTGAATAAATCAAATATGATTTTGATCTATTCAAGTATGAGACAAATTGTTTCAGCTCATAATTGACCAGAAACTTGAGCTTGTGTGTCTTTTTCATCATTTGTGGAATTTAACCACCAGACATTCAAACAACAAATGCCTTGAGCTTATAAGCAGGCGGGCAGCTAATATTAACTTCACCCACTTGTTGGCCTGCTTTCGCACAGCTCCACCGTGGCTCAGCCGTCTGAAATGCCTCCATCTCCGCTGGTGTGGGAATAACAGCCGCCGCCGCCGCTGTGTGTCATCGTCTTTTTTTCCAACCGACAAGCTGCTAAAGTGGGAACAAGAAAGCGTCTCTAAAGTCTTCTATCATCTGTGTAGCATTTCACTGGAGAGCGGGACTCGCAGGTCTGCTGAAATATGGAACAAATGAAGAGAAAATCCATTGTTCAATGGCTTTACGGGGGGAGGGGGTGTTTGTTTGTTTTGTTTTGTTTGAATGAACAGTCGGTATGCAAAACGAATGAGTCCGAATGCTCCTGTTAGACCAAATGAGAATGTTTAAAACAAACCCTTAGTCACCTCCAGGTAGATAAGATTTAACTCTTAGGTAATTAAGTACATCTGTTTTGCTTTATATGATAATACTAATTTTAAAAAGAAGAGATGTGTATTTTAAAATTCGTTCGATCACAAGCTGATTAGTTTTTACACGATATTACTTCCCTGCACTGAAGCACCCTCCTTCCACCCCCGAAGATGAATTTATGCTCACGTTGCTTATTTCTCAGACAATCAATTGTCAGATAACCCACTTATTTCACATTTATGTTAAACCTTTGAAAAACTTAAGTTTTAAGCTGCCCCTTCCCCTCCCAAATAATTAGGTTGCCAAAGATTGTGAGACTTGTGTAGAAATTATGCATCATCACTGTTTTTTTTTGTTTTTTTGCTCTGGCCAACTTGAAGTTTTTTTTAGTCTTTCATTGTGATCACTTTTAAGAAAAAACTGGAGTCCATGTCCCTTGTGGGTCATAAAAAGATGATTATATTATGCAGGTAGTCATAAAGTTGTGACTGATTTGTGTAAATTTATATCTTCCTTCTTGAATCGCATAGCATTGCTTTTAACCAAGTATTAGTGTAGTTTTCAGATTAATAGCTAAAAAAAATGACGTGATCAAGCTGAACTGCTTGTAAAACTCTTTGAAATAGTTTTATTTAAAATCTTTAATTTGAAGCTTCTGTTTTAAAATCAAAGCTTTTATTCTGAAATAGCATCAGGAAAGAGCTGCATGAAGTCAACAAGTGGTCACTTGCTCACTGGACATTTTCAGAAGAGATACAGAAATCTTGTATAAAAATAAGAATAGACGATTCCTCTCGGGATCTAGTTTAAAGCCCCGTTTACACGAGAACGCAAAAAAAACCCACAACTTTCGACACATTGGTACATTGACACAACAACGATGGTTAGATGCACTGAAAACAACTGTTTGAAACTTCCTACCAATTTGAAACTTTTTGAAAACGCACCGTGTCGACATAGAAAACTCAACTTTTCTGAAACGCTGCTACTGCGCATGCACAACACGGCCGTAGTAAACAGGGCCTAATTTCAGACACATTAGTTTTCCATGTATACTCCACCCGTGTCAGAGCGATTCCAGTGATGATGCATACACACACAAGGCCTCTGAATGAAGACACACCTGGTTTAATTTAACTTCTCAGAGATTGTGGGAAGAGTTGGGGGAGTGATCCCCCAAGATGGACCACAGCAACGTTTTTTTTTTTTGATTGTGGCTGAAGTCCTGAAACCTAGAGAAGAGTGATTTCTGATTGTCAGGAAAGATCATTCAGGGGTGAAGGTTTTGGATCCGGGCTTCTTAAAGAGGGATGGGACTTAAAACGACGCCTTTTCCAAACTGGACCAAGTCAACGCCGACTTCCTAAAGTGAATCTTCGGCGATGAAAAGGCCCGTTTCCTCTGACCAGCCTTTAATCCCAGTGCTCAAACTCCACTTCTATTACCAATTACTAGCCTGTGGTCAAACTAAAACATGGTCTTGTTGTTTTTTTGATGAAGGAATGTGTGTCGTCTACTTGTGTGCCTCCTAAAGTCCCGGCTTGGACAGAAAGGTAACTCCTCACACACTCAGATGAAACTTACCCCAAAGAGGAGGAGGAGGGAGACTCCTGAAGGAATCTTGACATGGTTTGGAGAGCCGGGGTCACTCAGATCTTCAGTGTTTTACCACGTGTGGCTCGGTGACGACATCCGGGTCATTTCAGGATCATCGATTCTTTAAAATCTGGGTCTTATACTTACGTCGAACGAATGAAAACATTTAGGCTTCTCTGCTTCGGGTTGGAGCAGGTGGACCACCTTATTTTTAAAGTATTTGTCAGTCGTGGTTTTTTTTTTTCAACCTCCAGTTGTGGAGAAATTGGTGTGTTTATTTAAATCTAATTAAAACCAGACTGTAATAATGTAGAAATCAGTCGGCGATTACATTTAAAAATTATACTAAATCCATATGTCATAAGAAGATACTGGGGAATTTGAATGAATTTGAGAGGCAACACGCAAGTTACAGTACATGAAAGTGAAAAATGCATCTCAAAAAGGCCAAGTCTTTTAGAAATACACACGAGAAAGCGTTTGACTCTGAGACTGCATTGAAAGTTGTGCAACTATTCAAGAATGAGTTATTTCAGCACAAATTTGTGAAGAACATGGTGGTTAAATCATAATCAATCCATTTCAGAAGCTGATCCCAGCTGATGTTCACACCTACGAGCGATTTAACTTCACCAATTTGCCTCAAAGGCAAGTTATTGTACCGTGAGAGGAAAAGGGAGGACCTTGAGGAGAACATGCAAACCGCACACAGAAAAGCCAGGAACACACTTTTCTAATTATGAAAGGAGAAGACTCACCACTACACCACCTGGTTTTATCATAACATGCTACTTAGTGTTTTATACAAATCACTCTGGAAAAGTCTCTATGCAACACCAAAGCTGATGTTAAATGTTAGTGATCCTGCAGCTCTCAGGTAGTACCGCAACAAAAACATCATGTTGTGGTTCAAAACTCTCATGTCCTCAGAAAACCATCGAATTGTCATTGTGTGTGAACACAGCTCATCACTGTAAACAAAAACTTAATGTTGTCTTCTCTCCACATCTGTCAAGTCTCTATTAGAGCTGAAGAATTTTAACAAAATATGTTAAATATGAGGTCCCTTTTACCTGAAAAGATGCTTAAATCAGCAAAAAGACACAAAACCACTCTGTTCTTCAACAGCATGGCTGCATGTTAAAAGACCACAGGCCTAATTAAAAAAAAAATTTATATAATAAACCCTGATCATTTTAAGGAAGCAATAATCATGCTGTTGATGCTGCAAGAAGTTGCCTTTATACCCTTTTCACAACTTTTTTTGACTCGCGCTGCTAAACTCTTGACTGAGAAATCTTTTTTTTCCTTTCAGTGATAAAGAAAATCCTCAGTTTGGTCTTATGACGTGTTGGTTTTGGTGCTATTTTCTTCAATATTTTGCAGACACTGGTTTGCACACCATTACTCCGCAGCTCTTCTCGTACTGAGGTTTTCCATTTAAGATAATCTACTTGTATAGTGTCGCATACGTCATAATTTCCAGATTAATCCAAAGATGGACCAACAAGCATTTCGAGAAAAGACTGGGTGTTATTGCAGAAAAATGGACATACTTCTCATGTTGACTGGTTGTTCAGGTGTTCGATGCTTCACTGAACACTGTAGTGAAAAAATGGATCTCCATTTGTTCCATTTGAAAGACCCAACATGAGTGTTACCTTAACTTTTTTTCCCTGAGAAATCATTTACTGCTTAAAGTGCTATGACCAAGTTGAACATTGATGAAGGCTTACTGGATTAGTTACGGACCATTTCCTAGATGAAAAGTTGCATCTATAGCAAATGTTTTGTAAAGAGGAAAAACGCATAAGCCGTTGCAGAAAATACGGTCATGATGTCTCATGTATGCACCGAGTGCATGAACCAGATGTTGTGGGATGATATTGAGACAAAGAAAGCGAAAATGTTTATCTTCATCAAGGAGTTCTTGTTTCATCCATTTTTGTTAGATATCTTCAAATTATTAGGTTCAAGAAACTTTTTTTGCCCACTAAGGCAATATTAGTTTTTTTGGGATCATCATCTTTGTACATCAGAGTAAAATGTTACTTTGGACCAGTGATGCTGGTTTTTGACAGACCAACTGGTTTTCTATCATCAAATGCTTTTGTCACTCGGTGTTGGATGAAAAGCTGCTCAACGTCTCGAAATAAGACCCAGATTTTCAAGAATTGAGGTTAGAAAGAAGTGATACGTAAGCATAGAAAAAGAGTTGGTAAGGTGGCTGCTGTCGGGTCACGAAGAAACACAAAGAAAAACAACCAAGGTAACGAAGCAGTTAAACCAGCAATATCATTCTTTCAAGGGTGTTAATTCTTATTTCTGTCTACTTGAATCTAAAGACCAAGTATTCACTTCACCAATTCAAGCAGCTCATCACAAACGTGAAACAAGTAGCATATAAATGTAAATGGCATGGTTTCACCTTTTTTTTTTTTCCTTCATAGTAATCCAGCGCTAAATTGTGCCCCCCTGCTCCCCCTCATACATCTACACTGTCAACAAAAAAGAGCTCTGAAGTAAATTATTTAATATATTTTTAGAATTGTTTTCTATTACTGTCCTTTTGTCCTCTATGGCATGCATCCTCCTCTCACCTCAAAGTATGATTGTGTATATATGTTAAATAGAGAAGCAGATCTACACACTGACCTAAAAGGTAAAAAAAAACACAACCCAGTACCACTGTATAGAAATTGTATTAGCCTGCACCTTTGGAAAAGGCTGTGAAGTTGATTTTATTTTTAAAAACTTGCATACAAAATGTATATATTTTTCTTGATTTTTACCCTTCAGGAGGTGTAGGAGACAACCGGATCCTGTAAACGACTCACAGA
>OMNM01010945.1:4634-31206 GCA_900302745.1 Parablennius parvicornis | reverse complement strand
ATATTTGTACATATATCCTTTGTTAATTTGCATAACCTTATCTGTCCACCACATGGTGATTAATATAATCACGTACCCTCTACCATTCTTTTTTTCTGTTTCTATAACTAAAGAATTACGCCAGCCACCTCACTGGTTCATTCTTTCACTCTATTATCATTTATATTTTAATCCACTCCTTCATCCATCTGTCACTCTTTTTTTATTTATTTTTTTTATTTTATCACCAGTCAATTAAACCTTCACTTCTCTGACATCTACTGTTCTTTCAGTCAATCACGAATTGATAAATGCCACCCTCGACCCCCTCATTCGTGACAATCAATTTCTTCACTTAGTACAGGTTTTGTTCAGAATCACATGCAAGTGTGACCTTGGACTACCTCAGTCACCCTGCCCACGACCCTCTTCCCTGGAGAAAACATTTCAGTTGGAGAAACACAATGGACACAGCCAGCAGGCATTTGACATTTTCTCTGACATTTCCGCTACCCCCTCTCCATTCTTTGTACATACACCTACTTGTAAACAGTATGATGGCTTTACACAAAAGCTTGGATTTTTTTTTTCACAATGGCTGACTGGGTAGCACATAACCTTTTACAAGGCACAGGGAGCAAAATACAGGACCTAACAATTTCTCATCCTTTTTTGATTTTACTTTCTTTATCTACTTGCCTCATACTATGAGAAGGCGATATTTGATATCGGAATGTGTCTGCTTCAATAAAAAAAAAAAAAAAAAGAAAGCAAGAAACATAAGTGCGCAAGTTAAATATATCTTCTTGTCTGTTGCAGGACTAAACATTCTGGTATGTCTGTGCATTACACAGAATTCCCTTGTATTTGCTTGTTGAATTGCCCTCTCTGTCACGTACCTCGAATAAAACTGTCCTTTTCAACCTGCCCAATTTCCTCCTGCTTTCCACTTCCAAGGTTATGTCCTTCTGTGACATCCTGTTTCAATGGGAAATAGATTAAATTAACAAAGTAAGATGCCATTTTGTTGGGAAACGAGTTTGCATTCAGCTTCCGGGCTGCTAGAAGTCGTCATTATCTTGCTTTACTGTCGTGTGAGGACAAAGCAGTATTTTTTTTTTTCTTGAACACCCGCTGAGCAAATGTAGCCATTTGTTACCACGTGTAAATAAAACAAATGAGTTTGTTGTTGTTGTTTTTTTTTTTTATATCTAATGCATTCCTTTAATTCACGTAAATTTCTTTCTTATGTTCTTTTTTGGAGAATGAAGTTTTGTGTTACACTGCAGCTTATATCTCCCTTTAACTCACATCATTATCTCCACAAAGCTTGACACAGAAGCAAAGCCCAAACACAGAAATACTGCACCCTACATTCATGACTACAAACCTTCTGCTCAACGGCTGCCATGCACCATATAATACTATAAAATTCCACCGAATAATTTCCCTGCTTCGTTGTGCAAATATGGAATTCTATCGCATGCAGATGCACTGTGGACACTTATGCGCATTTCTATGGACACACTGTACACACCTCATTAATTAATCATTGCCTGCAATCTGTACTGCAGCAGTCATAATTATGCCATCATTCACATTGCAGGGTAACGGCCTCTGAATGAAAATGAAGTCGGAGCTGCAGCAGGGCCTGGGCAACATTCAAATTGCCGTCTTATCCAAGACCTTAAAGGTCACCTGAGTCCTCGGCAGTAACATGATCAGAGGAGTAAAACCCATGCATGTTTGTCCAAATCCTCGGGGGGAGAAACAGCTGCCTTGTATTCTAGACATGTTCTCTGCTGTCAGACAATACTGTGGTCTAAATCTTCATACATTCATTCCGATAATGCTGAGATATGACCAACTGGAAAAGGTTGAGGAAGAAAGACCCGGAAAGTCTGTAGAGCCATGTATCCTAGATTAAAACCACACAGTGTGCCAATAGATTCTCTGCATTCCTGATTCAGCCTTTCCATAGTGATTCAGCTTTTTTTGTGACCAATGTTTACAAATTGTAATGTTTTACTTTAACTCCAGTACTTTCAGCAGTAACACTAGCTACTAGTAGTTTACAATTACTGAAGTTTTAGTATGATTTTTCTTGCCAACTTTGTTCCACTTATAAGCAGCTCTTTTTTTCTGTTGTATTTATGAGTACATCATTAGCTTTAGCATTTGCACAAGCTGTTGTCTTAAAGTGCTACTACACCAGTGCCTATCAAAGAAGAAGAGCATAGTTTTCCTGACTTAAGTCATCCCCTCCAGACGTCATAATAATCACTGTGTGACTAAGTAAGATTTGATTAGACTCTATCCATGGTATCATGTACTATAAGACTTGTGTTTTGCTGTCTGCATATCTGAAGTTTACTTCAGATGCATTTTTGCTCCTTGCTCTCATCAGATGATCTTCGTCTAACTAACTGATAAAGCTCCAGCTATACGTAATGATTGAATCAGGGATACTTACAGTAATGCATTACTCAAATGAACTAAGTAACTAAGAAGTCACAATTTTTGGAAGTAACTAGTAAAGAAACTCTTTGACGTTTAAGAGATCTGAAAATGTACATGTTGTCAAGTGTCCAGTGAAACACAGTCACATTTCATGGAAAAGTTCACAAAAACCTGCACATCACATATTTATTTAAGTTTATATGTCAAATGTTTTATTGTCATGAATTTTACACGTGTCTTCACACATTCAAAACATCACTTTCCAACTTGCCATTTCATAATCTTGTATTATTTTCATAACTTAAAATGGGACATTGCTGATATTCTGATGAGAGATCCGGTGTAATCTTTGAATTTCATAAATTATTGTCTGACTCAGTTGTGCTCATATGAACTCTTTAACACAGTTTGAAATTTAAATATTTTCCAAAGTATGTGGGAATCTTGAAAATGCCCAAAAATGGTGTGTTGATAAGATCCATTTTCTCTTTTCATATCGAATGCTCTTCTCTTCTTTGCTACTCTTTCTAGTTAATACTCACTGCTGCGACAGCAGTTTCCCCCCACAGGGATCATTAAAGTTGCATGGCTTCACTCAATGGCAGTGAAACGTTTGAAAAGTTTTTTGTTTTTTTAATTTTAAAACCGAACTATCTTGTAAGCATGCAGCACGCTCATGTGTACCAGTGTGTGCCAACAACGTAAGACCTTATGTGAACCACAATGCAAGTCCACTGTGGAGGTTTGCCAGTCGTGGCTCTGGTGAGCCCCAAAGGAAAAACATGTCAACACCCACGCTGCTAAAATTAAGTTATAGTCTGTCACAGTAATTCAGACAGCGTTTAAGGGGGTTTTTAACACTGAATTAAGGGAACTTTGCCGTTTTTTTGTTTGGTTTTTTTGGGTGTCTTTGGCAGACCTATGGTTTCACGGTGCTTGACAGGTATATAGATCCAGAGAAATAAAATATTTCACGCACCCATTTGACGTCACATTGTAAAATAAAGTCAACAGATAATATTATAACAAGTTATATGTGTTCACTGTCATGTAAAAATTACATACCTGAAGGCAATGATGACCTATTAAGTTTTCACAACAGCAAAGTCTTTGTCGCAAAACCTTCATTACAGAAACTCAACTGTTACATCTTTTATTTATAGGATTGAGCAACATGCTATTCTCGAATCCACACTGCTCAACAAACCATAGCAAATTGCAGTGATTGGCTGACATGTAGAGGAAGTCGGGGCGCTTGGGTTACTGCCTGATGCGATTTATTGCCCTGCACACAACAAACTAATGGCCCATTGGCTGCAAATGGGGAGCAGAAAGTGGCTGCTGCTGTTAATGAGGACTTGCTACTAAAGGAAGGTGGAGAGAGGAAAAGCAGAAAGGAGGCGAAGAGTCAGTGAGAGGAGGAGAGAGGCTCAGACAATGCAGGCTGGATGAGGGGGGTGGGGAGAGTCCGATGGAGTGAATGTGTGAATACAAGAACGAGATACGTCGTGACGAGACGCAAAAGAAGTGACCGAGACAAAAGTGGAGAATGGGATGAAAAAGGGAAACAACCACAAGAGTGAGGACACAGGATCACGTAATAATTAAACAGCTCTCACCAAAAACGGCCTCATAACTTTATAGATGTTTATAAATGTTGTGTCTTTTTAGTTATTCACCCACTGGCAGGTCAACTAGCCTCATAATTTTTTCCTTTTTTTTTTAGACCAAATTTTCTCTACATATTTGAGAATAATAAATGTTTTTAAATAGTTTAAATCAAGAAGAAAATACATTTGTTGTTTTGGTTCCCAAATGTTTTCCTCAATACAAGAAAACATCCTTTAACGAGAGCGCAGACCTCCGCCACATGGTGCTTTCAATGTTAAAATTTCCCAACTTCAAAGTGCCACCGTATCGTTTATCTGGATTGGATCCAGATGAAATTTGGCACAACGATCCTCCAAATATACATGTCAAATACAATATTTTTGTAATTTCCTTTAGTAAAAAGATATATTGGCAGGTGTTCAAGGTAACTGTGGCAACACTGCTGATAAATAGCACATTTCGTTTTGTTTTGAGGGTTCAAAGTCATGTAATGCGAGGTCACAATGTCTATGGTGTTCAGTGTGTAATGAGCACTCAATAAGATTTAGGTATTTAGTGGCGATCAGGCAAAGAATGTAACGATAGAATATTATTCCATGAGACCGGACAGACTAGGGAAAGAGGGGCAGGGAGAAGATGATGAAAAAAGAGAGACAGCAACAAAAAAAAAAAAAGTCAGAAGTGAAGAGCAGCAGTGGGAAAAGACATAGAAGAAGTGAGAGATGGAAGAATCCTGCAGCATTAGCACAGTGTGCACTCAGTCCTGACAGCTCCTACTGAAATCACACAGAGCTCATGGTGATATGAGCACCAGTCTGACACCCAGGCACAGCGACACATCCAAGCATGTTCAAACACATGTACAACATACACCAGTACACACACATACACATGTACACACACGTAGCTAAATGTGAAAGCCGTGGTAGCCATAGAGACCATGGGCTCTTGACCATCGGGGTTCAGATGTGTGCTTTTCCTGCAGCGATACCAATGTTCTATCTACCTGTAACTCAATGAATTTGTCGAAGCACTTATTTTCTGCAGCAGCAGTGGAAATTGCTCGATTACATTTTCATTAACAATGAAATGCAACTTAAAACGAGTGGATTAGAGCTATGGGAGACGCCCTTTTCAACCCAGGGTTCATTATCTCAGATTTGTTGTGCTTCAGTGTGAATTTCCTCATTTGTGAACTTATCTTTTTGTCTTCAAAACATGATATACTGTGCAATGCAAATCACAACATCTGTACAAGCAGCCATGGATGTAATGTCTATTGTGCATGTTCTAGTCAGTTGGGTCACAGCTAATTGAAATTGGATGACTTCAAGTAAATAAATCCATTAACATGAACATCGGACACACAAAGATTTAAAAACGGAAATAACGAAAAGTTAAATGTTAATTTTGTGCAGTTGCGATTTGCAAAAAACAAAAAAATTGGGGGGAAATGTGGGACCCGGACAACATGAGCAGTCGTTGTCATGGAAACGGTAATAAACACATGGTTATGGTAATTGGTGTCATCTTGGGGTTTGATTTGCTACTAACTTGGGGCTGAACTTGTTCTGCGGTTGACTGATTAGTGTGATCTGAAGCACCTGTGGTGCCCAGTGTGTCCCCCAGGTTACAGAACTCCGAGCTGCTGTCTAATCACTGCCTTTGAGCCTCTCCACAGGTGCTCTTCATTTTGACTTGGTTGAGTTGTTCTGGTTTATTTTTACACTTTGTTTTGCACCTCACTGCATCTGCCATCGTTACATCTGTTTCAATTAAACGGGTGTACATTACTGACCATTGGGTTAACGATCAAGAAATGCACTCATTTACTTAATGGCACACCATCGACCTAATGTCTCGGTCTCTCGCCGTCAAGCTCCAGCAGGCAGGTTAGTGCATCACTTCCTGTTTTCACTCACGTAAAGCTAATACGCCAAAAGACTGGCAGCCGTTGTATACAGACACAGCACTTTCTTTAGCTCTACAAAATAAACATAATAGCATTTTATGCTTTACTTGTTTTTAACCTATATCCAGGCACTTCTAATGGTTTAAAAAGAAATTTTAGACATAAATGAAACACAATTTGTACCCATATTTATAGAATATACTTGTTTAATCTAAACTAACATACCTGATGAGCTTTATCAATGCATTATCATATTTGTCTGGGTTACATTTAGAAAAAATTGCATTGAACTGGCAAGATGCAGAGATGATGGAGGATCTGCTGATCTGTGGGGTATCTTTGAGATTCACAGCGACCTTGACTTGACCTTTCTTTTCTGAGCTCTTTGTCAAGATGCCATCAATGTGACACACAACTTTTACGGTAGAGATAACTAAGATGGTTCTTTTCGTAATGTGAACACAGCTCAGCCATTAATGAAACATTTGTCAAAGGTTAATGTGTCATTTTAATTTGAAATCCAGCTTCCTCTTATTAGTGTGTCTGTAGTTGTGAATGTGTGCAGTTGATTTTACATATTTGTGTGTTAGCCCTCCAGATTGACAATCTGTCCAAGTCTTTTTATTTTCTACTGTCTATTTGGATTCATTCCAATTTTTGTCTTCTTTGGATTAATGAAGTAAAGTAACGTCCAGTATGGGGAATATGGATTTTTAATTTAGAATCAAATTGCGGTTTGGATCCTAAATGTTCTAGGTGGGGCCATAAAGTTGTGTAGTTGTTAGCAGTCTCCCTTCACAGTTAAATATTTCCCTGTTCACGTTCAAGCTTGAGTCCTTTCTCAATGGAGTTTCTATGTTCTTCTTACCCGGGTATTCTCGTTTCCTCTCACAATCCAAAAAACTTGTGTTTGAGATGGACTGGTGTATCATTAGTGTGAATGGGAGTGTATATGATTGTCTCTAAGCGTTTTTCATGTGGTGGACCGGCGACCTGTCCAGGGTGTAACCTGGCTTTTGGCCATTGTTAGCTGGGATTGACTGCAGTTCCCCAAAATCCTTAGTTGGATAAAACGGAACAGAAGGCAGGTGGAAGCAGGTTGAATATGAGATGTGAACTGCGTTATACCTTTGATTACTCTCAAAGATACAACACAGCATCAACTGTTGAAATTCAGGGGAAAAAAAATGAAAAGGTCTTAATTTACTCATGGAGATACAGCACATTATGTTATTTGTTTTATTTTTTTTTCACCTTTTGTACTTTCGCATTCAAGAGAAAAACGTGTTCTGTATTGCAACTTTTTCTGTCTGTATGTCTGAGTGTACTGAAACTATTCCCCATTGATGCATTTTCACAGAAAAAAAAATCCCTGCATCTTCTTTGATGCTTTCTTGTGTGTTTAAGAATCTGCCAATCAAGACACACTGACTGACCGCCATTACGTGACCATAAAGCCATATTTAGACACATGCTAAAAGCTGTTCTGTGATTGAACAAGGGCATGGCTGTTTAGCTTCAAGTGCTCACATTGACATCACCAACACTATTAGCCACTAATCTCTCTTCATTATCATGTGAAAGTGACTTTTTTTTTATACTCAGCAACAAGCTGGACCAGGTTCATTTTCCACCTGCCGTAATTGTCCTGTAATACTAGTCCGATAATGAAGCTTTCCTGCAGTGCCAAACATATTCTGAAGCTGTTTCACAATTAAATAAAAATGTTTCATATCAGACAATGTCAGTGGAGGTTAGATATGATCAAAATATTTTCTTCTGTTGAGTCTCAATTGTTTTTGGCTCGAATCTGAGCTGAATTCACACTCCGAGACAATCGACAAAGAACACCGCAGCACGTCGCAGCAGAAAACTCCCACTTGCGTCAATTTTTTTCTTGCTTTCCCCCTTTCTTGTCCCCAAACTCGCACTTCCAACTTCCCACACCCACAACTCCACAAGCAACAAGCTGTTTGCGAAGTGGAAAAAATGAGATTCACTGGTCCATCTGTAACCAGTGTTTCCACGAGCTACAGAATAGACACTATATTGACTGTATATATAGCATCCTCCTCCTCCTCCTCCTCTTAACTGACTGTGCCTTGCAGCAGAAAGCCCCCAGGGTGTTAAGGTCCATGCAGGGAGTTATTCCCACAGCAGTGCTTTGGAGCAAACTGTCACTGGTTCAGCAAACAGGAGGCACAGAGGCTAAATGCCTGTTCCTGCCAAGGGAACGAGGAAGAACACAAGAAAAACAAAGGATGGGAGCAAACAGCTGCTTTAGTGGTTGCGTCTAAGTGTAAAGAAGAATGAGTTGGGGGTTTTTTTTAAGACTTCAAGAAACTGTTTGTTGTGTCAAAGAGGTTTGGTTTTTATTTGGTTTGTTTGGCTATACCCTCGAACTGTTTAGTATTATTGGATGATTTTTCTTGATCCATCAGCTGCTAAATCCCCAGGTTGCCAGAGCGGCTGCCTTCATTTCACCGTATCCCCCCCCCCTGCTTTCTCTAACCGATGCTCTTCTTCACTATATCCATGAATCTTCTCCAAGGTCTTTCTCTTCTCCTCCTGCCTACAGATCAATCTCCAGCAACCTTTGTCAAATATATCTACAATCTCTTCCTTCGATATCTTCATTTTTTATCAACTCAATAAAGTTTGCCTCCAATAAAAAAAAGAACATAAACCTCAGCTTCATAATTTCTGATGTCTAGATCACAACATCATGTTTCTTATATTGTAGATGTCTGCAGAACCACATCAAACCAGGTCGTCTCGCTTATCATTGGTAAACCTTCCCTTTCATTGATACTGCTATTCTTCTGTTACATGTCAGCCCTGACACTCGCCTCCACCCACTACATCCTGCCTGCTCTCGCTCTTCTGTGCACTGCACCTTATGGGTTGTTTCCTATGAACACCATCCATCCATCCAGCTGATTCTGTTCAGGTCCGCGGGGCGCCGGAGCCGATTGCAGCTTACTATGGGTGAGGGCAGGTAACACTTTGGACAGGTCAACCGTCTATCACAGGGCAACCATACACACACTCACATTCACACTTCGGGTCAATTAACCAATTAACTTCACATGTTTTTTGACTGTGGGAGGAAACCGGAGAGGAAAGAACATGCAAACTCCACACAGAAAGGTGGTGACCAACCTTAACTTGCTAACCAATCCTAACTGCACTTACATCATGGTTTTAAGCATAAATAATTCTTTTGGGTGTCCATCCCATGTGTCAACATTTTGGGGAAAAAATTAGACTGATCAAAGGTCCATACTGTAGATAATCTGCAAATATGCATAATTCTTCAGCATTTTGGGGAAAAAATACTCCAAATTCCTCCCCTGTACCCTAGCATTGGAACGCATCGGTATGACTCACAGAACTGCGAACCAATCAGAGGCCACCTTTCGAAACGCATATGCCACATGGTATCAATTGTCCAATGACGTTGCTCATTACTTGGCATAATACAAACTGGAAGTCAGTCGTGAGTTGTTTACTGAAGCCGATTATTTTCTATGTTTTCGCAAAAACTATGAATTTAGGCAATATTTGACGGTGACGAGGGGTGATGGACATTATACACGTTCTAGACAACTTTGAGCAACGCGTCCACTATTTTTTCGGCCGTCTTTTCCGGAAAATGACCGTTCAAATGACGGCTGAACGGCTCGCTGCCTAAAACTGTATTTTAAATTCACATTTTATCTTTTCCACATGCATCTCTCATGTTCTGTCTTTTACTCAATTCATTCTTTTCTGCAGCAGAGACCTTAACCTCTCCAGGTTTTATCCCACTTGGTCTCTACTCTCAGTACAGACTCCAATGTCATCTGCAAACGTTAAGGTCCATGGAGCCTGTAGTGCTTGACCTTATCTGTCATCGTGTTCATCAGCTTTACAAACAAGAGGAAGCTCACAGCTGATTTCCGATGTAACCCTACTTTTGAACACATCTATCATTTATTACACTGAAAAGCTAAAATGCGTCTGTGACATTTTCTTCTGGGTCTGAAGCCAAACAGCACTGGATCCCTCACATTAGTTTCACTTCAAATCCTCTTTCCCATACCTTCATCATGTGACCCCGTACTCCTGTAGTCACTTCAGGCTTCCGCATCACCCTTGATCTTGAGGATTGGTACCAGCATACTGGTTCTCCTTTCATCAGGCATTTTCTCACTCCTCAGGATTGTGTTAGACAACCTGATCAAAAGGTCCACTGCCCTCACTTCGAGACTTCTCCACACCCTGGCAGGTATGTCAACGAGACAAACTAGCTTTACACTCAGCATTCTCTTTAAGGATGACCTTACGTCCTCCTCACTCATTGTCTGCGTTTCCTGACCCACTAGCTGTCGTCTTGTCTCACTCATTTTATTGATCAGTTCTTCAAAGTACTTCTCCTATCTACTCAACACACTCTCAGAATCAGAAAATGTTATTGTCATTATTCACTGCATGATGATATTACCTATTATCTTTCCTTGTATACAAAGAGAAACAGAAAAATATGTCATCATAAAGTAAAAAGCATAAAAAGTTTATATTGGTAGTGCGATGCGTGTCAGTTTGCTGTGCAAATATGGAGGTGAGGTAGATGGTGGTAGTGTGAAGGTCAGTTGTTTAGATCGCATAATTCCACACACAGTCTGAAGTGTGTAGGCTGTGTGTGTTGTGTGTCAGAGCAATGGAGGGGGCTGTGACGAAGGCCACAGCTCTGTGGTAGAAGATGTGTTTCAGGCGGTTTGTCCTCGCCTTTATTGTTCTGAACCTCTTCCCAGATGGTAGTGGCTCAAAGAGGGAGTTGCTGGGGTGTGGAGCGTCTTTTAAAACGCCTCTGGCCTTCTTCACTCTGCTGGCACAGAGTGTAGCAGGGTGAGGGAGCTCCAGCCCCGTGATGCACTGGGCTTCCTTCACTACTCTATGCAGGGCCGTCCTCTCAGCTACTGTACAGCTCATGAACCACACGGTGATGCAGTGCGTGAGGATGCACTCGTTGGTGCTCAGATAGAAGTTGAGGATCAGTTCCTGGGGCAGTTTGGGCTTTTCTCTGCTTTCTGAGAAAGAGGAGCCTCTGTGAAATCACTAGCAAATCTCTCCACGCCATTCCTAACCAGCTTGACCTAAAGCGGAGGCTTTCCAGTTCTACCTCTCGTTTTAGCCAAATGATGATGAAGTGTTTTACTCCTTCTTCACTGTCCAGCCTCGCATCAAGCCCCACTTAAGCCTGTGGCTTTGCCTTTCCCGCTGTTCTCTTTGCTAAGTGCCTGGCCTCACAGCACTCCTTTTTTTTCTTTCATCTTGCCTGACTATCCAAGTGTCCCTTGAATGCTTTCTGTCTTATTCCACCACAAACCCCACTGTCATCTTTCTGCAGAAGAAACAAACAAAAAAAAAAACTTTGCCAGTTTTTTCTGTGTCGTAGCTGTTCTTTCAGCCATGGGGTCGCCACCCCATGAACTACCCCAAGGGTTCCGTTAAACTGCCGGCAACAATCGTCCTCCTTGTTCTTTCCACCATTCAAATCTTTTGCCCTACCTTCAGTGTCTCCCTACTCGGTCTGCTTGTTAATTGACAGACCTTCATTCTACACTGACTCGCTTCAATTTCTCCTGGCACCTCTTTACATTCTATAATCTCTTCCAGGTGGGAACTCTTCTTAAGGAGACGGTCTCACGATCCTTCTGACTTTTGGACTTTTTGACAGCAGGAGTTGTCAAAGTTACCACGGTGATAACTGGCTTCTCTTGTAGTTTAGTGTTCCTGGTGATGTCTCTTTTTAACTATTCACTATTTATTTATTGTACATCAACATTTGTTTGCAAATGTTCTAGAAATATGTGTTTCCTGAATTCTGAACAACAAATTCACACTTGTTTGTTACACTCTTTTTTGTAATCACTCCTTTGACCAATCAGAAACTCCTGGCCCATCACTCCAACCACTACCTCTTTACTCTTCCTCTCTTACATGGTGATGTCTACTACTACTTCATCCACTTTCCTCCAGAATTCCTCATTCTCCTCTAGTTAACCTGTTTGGAATGATTTCAAAACTCTTCCTTTAAGATTAAGCCTTACTCAATTTCTTTTTATATCTATGTCCTAGTAAAACAATTCTACGTTCAGTTCTCCATGTTTCCCATTAAACTGAAATCATGAAAGTGGTTGTGTAACCCCTTTTTATGACTCAATCAAAAGCCATTTAAATAGCTCAACAGTTTCTTACTGTCAAAGCTATGTGTGCACGTTAAGTAACATCACAATATGCTTCACATTCGGCCTGCTATGGACAACAGAAAAATATCTATCTCTATCTGTCGATCCCAAGTCGGACAGACAAAGGAACAGAAAGGACCATGTATATACAGTTATTGGTTCTAGAGTCAGAGTCACTTCTTTAACATGCACGCTGTTTCTCTTTCACTCTCTATCTCCCGATGCACCTCCGTTGTCTTCTCTTAAACTGACTTTGACCAATACAAGACAATTTCTACAGGCACCCTGCTGGTCAGCAGCACAAGAAATGATTGTTGTTAGACGGCATCTCGACCAACCCAGTCTGGGTTGTTAATGTGTGTATGACTGACAATTTATCTTGGCTTGGTATTTGTCAGCAGAAGTACACCCAAAGTGTAATTTGCTGGTTGTGATTAATTAATAAAGACTACTAAATCTTCGTGCCCCTTGCTTTGGATGCAGGGTCATTATATGTATATTTCTGTCGACTTGAATGAGGCTATGAAATAAGCTGTGACTCCTGAAGTCAAAACAGAAGAGTCACACAGAACGGTCACGTGTGAAACTTTATGCTCCATCTTACTTTTAAAAAGCTGTGTGAAGTTTTACAACTGAGCACCTGACAGGCCAATCATGACGCACAGTCCAATCTGTCAAGGAAGAATTGGTCGCCAAAGGTTGCATGAATAAGAGGGATTGGTTTCAGAGTCTGATCATTCCAGCAACAGCCCTGGCAAACTGCCTGTGCCGTCATGTGTTGATGATTTAGTCATCTACGAGAATCCTTCTATGCTCGTCCCACTGTTTGCCAGCTATTTTCATCACTACCCTCTGATGCAACAGTGCAGCAGCCATCTCATCAGATATTACCAGCACAAGTAACACATGAACCAATCGATGCAGTCAAATTTCTGGCTTTGATCTATTATTTCTAACCTTAAGTTGAGCTCATATTACTTAAGATCATTTATGTATGTTGCCCGTGAGAAGAATCTTAATTTTAAATAGCTTGACGTATAAGCAGAACCTAAAAAGAGCA
This sequence comes from Parablennius parvicornis, assembly GCA_900302745.1. NCBI lineage: Eukaryota > Metazoa > Chordata > Actinopteri > Blenniiformes > Blenniidae > Parablennius > Parablennius parvicornis. Next base: position 17,951 of record OMNM01010945.1, on the reverse strand, counting down.
AGTGGTTGAACTTTTTGTATCTGCAAATGTGCATGACCTTGGGAAAGTTGTTTGACAGCTGTAATATACGTTAAGAAATTGTCCCAAATGGGACAATTTGAAACTAGAGCGTCAAAATGTGCATCACAATTATATAGGGTCAAAATGCTATTGAGTTCTTGAGAAACAAATTCTAATATAATTTGTTTAAGTTAGTTTGATGTGTGTGTGTGTGCATGTGCGTGTGTGTGTGTGTTGATAATCCTTTGATAAGCAAGTATTTATTTCAGTTGAAATAATCGGACATTACATTGTGATACACAGTATCGAGCTTTTCTGAGAATCCCACTTCAAAGGTATATTTCTTATATCATATATTTCTCCAACATATGAAATATATTAAAATTACTGGCATTCCTCCACAAACTGTTGTTCGTTTCTAGTTTTGATGTATTGTTCCAAGATTTTTAAGTGAAGCGAAGTTCTTCGAGTAAAAGCTGGTGTAAACACAATGAATTATTTATAGGAAAAATAAATCATTTCTACCTGCCTACTTTTTATTTCTTTATTATCTTTGGAAAGCCAAAAGCAATCTTCAAAATTGTTTGTTTGCCCCTGTCAGAATTTCAGCCATCCATTCTCTACTGATAAGGCTTTTTGTAATTATTTTATCCCCAGGATGTCTTATCCACACACGTGTAGACAAGTAGATATTGTGAATTATGAAAATTAAAAAATGTGTTTTCATGAAATGTTTAAGCAAGTTTTTTTTTTCTTCAGCGAGTGAATGTTTTCAGTATAGAATGTCAGTGATTTTATATAAAAGTTTGTTTATAAAAGATTGTTGCACCCCAAAGAATCATGTTCATCTTTGTTTTGCAACTTCAATAAATAATTGGTGTCTTTTTCTGTCTTCAGCCGGATCACACACTTTCCCGTATCCCTCTGAAACGAAAGAAAGCAATTATGAAGTGCATAAATAACTTCTTTTTACAGAGACAGAGGCATCTATTTCCAACAAATGTAATCCCATGTGAAAATTACTTACTGATTTAAAGCAAATGTATTATTTTAACTGAAAAAAACTAATGAGTCGATAAGAAATAATACACTGAAATTACGTGTTCATTCAGGATGCGAAATCATAAAACGAGTGGTGCTCCCGGTGAGATGAGCTCAGCATTACATTATTTGAGGAAAAGCAGACACCAGCGAAGAAAGTCAGAATAAAAAAAGATAAATTTGCGACATATTACAAGTGGCTTTAATCTGCTGTGAGGAATATAAATTTTTACGGCATAAGTTTCATTGTTGTTAGTTTTATCTCCATCACATTAAATTTAGCGTAAAACACAGTGAACCACTGCAGTTAAATCCTGCACTGTTATTGCATCCCCAATTTCCCAGTGTATTTATGGGTGGAAGTGATACGTCCATAACTTTAAAACTACCCATTAATGTGAGTGACATCAACAACAATGCTTTATTCATTTCTAAAAAAAAGCGGGAGAGGGAGGAGGCCTACTGCAGCAGGTAAAGGCCTTCGGAATTGTAATTTTTGCTTCGCGTGATATTGTTCTTATTATTTGAGTAATTTCAACCTCTTGTTAATATTTGCTCTCATAAGTCATCTACCTCTATTTACATATCAAGTCACATGCTACCAAGATAGCTAATGTTATCTTTAGTTTTCCATCCACTTTCTACCCTTTCCAAGTTCCAAGTTAACTTTTATAACAGTAATATTGCAACACCTTTCACTCCACCTTTCTTTTTTGTTTCTTCCATCTGTGTCTCCATCTGCTTCATAGATTCCTCTGTTTCTTGGCCAATATTGCAAACATTTTGCTTGAAAACTTTTTGTGTGTGTGTGTGTGTGTGTGTGTAATATCCACAATCCACTTTAGAAGTATATGTGGTTGTTTACTGTGAGAGGATTTAACACTTATTACCAAATATTGTCCATCATGCATTTCTTGTTTTAAAAGTTTGATCACCCAGCTTAAATGGGTGTATTTCTTTCTGTTAATGTCTGTGATTAGATTCAGCTTAATTATTTTATCAAGCTATTTCAGGAAATTGTAGATCTGCATTCATTGCATTGGGTACAATTAATGACTTTTTCTTCCACTGTCTAAGTTGTTTTCTCATCTAGAGAATCCCACCAGCGATCTTCTAGTAAGCTTGTATCTTTTTCTTTAAAAGGTTTTCTTCTTAGCTTCTCCAATTCACATTCTGATAGAAATGCTGGAACAATCTCTTGTTCCAGCATTTCCACATTGAAATGGTTTCAGTTTAACGATTTATTTTAATTGTTTATTTCTTCTTTTCTATCTGCTTGCCTCTCACTCTTGCGTTTCACCCTCACTCTCTGACCTTCCAACCATGGAGAAACCTAGAAGCCGTATACGTCCTCTCAACTCGGTGGAAGCCATCTGACACGCTCCATTACGTTGCGCTTGTTCCAATTAAAGCTGACACCATTTGCTGTCAGGAGCATAGTGACACCCTGCAGGAAGGTAACTCACCCCTGCTGCACCCACTGCCCAGGAGGTTTCAGTGTTTCTCGATGTATATTATGTTGTTACAAGAGGATCTATACTGTCACATGGCTGTCCAAACGTTGAGCTGTGGAGAAAATGTCTGATGTGCAAATTTCTGAAAAGAATAATTTGAAAAGTTATGTGTAAAGCAAAGTCATGTCGTCATATGCTAAACTATAAAGTTGAAGAAAGTTATTGCTATAGACTGACAGACTTATCACAGGAGGAACTATGAACATCAGGTCAAATACAGGAAGCTGATTGAGAGTAATGCAGTATGTCTTCAACAACTGGATTGTGTTTGTTTTTTTGCCCCATTACCTCAAAAATATGTCTTACTTTCTCTTATTGTTGTCAGATTGCTCGTTGAAGTACTTTTAAAGTGTGTTTTAACGCAGCTGATATCAGATCTGTGTTTTTGTTCTGTGCTGGATGGATGGATGGATGGATGGATGATAAATACCATATTGAAGGTAAAGGCACACTGGTCTGAATGGAGACCGATGAAGTAGAAAACCAAGTAGCTTTACATTTTATTATTATCAATCAAGAGGGATAACAGCTGTACACAACAGTCATGATACAAAAAAAATCTGTCTCACACTGAATTGGTACGTACTTGTAACAGGCGAACAATGACACACTCTTCTCTTGCTACATGCAGCAATCCTCTAATTGTATGTGTGAAGGACAACCGCACTTTATCTGTGCATTGAGCTACAGGGAGTTACGATGAAGAATGTGAATCTAAAAAATGTATTAAAGAACATATCACAATATTTCAAATACACACTCACCCTCAACATTAAACTGAATTAATTTATGGATTTATTTATTTACAAGTTTAAGGCCATTGTACAATATTTTTAAATTCCACCTGTTGCAATGATTAGCACAGGAAACTGATTTATTGTTGTGGATGTAAGAGTTCCCTTGCACTCGGCAGTACTGCAGTCACGGAAAATTCAATGCAAATCCATTTATTGTACCACAGCATATGCAGAAGGTCTCCATATGTACACACATTGTGTCCGTGCAACGATCAGAGCCCTTAGGTGTGTAAGAATACAATTTGTAGATGACAAGATTCTCCTAAAGAACCTTTTCTATTCATAAGACAATACCCGGTTAACAGTTCAAACGTACGTGGAACTCAGCCGTCATGTCACTTTACTGATATCAAATGTAAAAGTTAAACTGAGATACTTGTTGTGCTTACTTTAAAAAAAAAAAAATGCATTAAGACTGTTACCATAATTTGCTTTGGCTGAAACTTCTGTGAACGTCTCATCAACCAGAGTGATGTTAATATACAGAATCAAGGAACAGTAACAGTAGAGCCCCCATGAAAACTATCTGTTGGGCACTCAAAGCAATGAGGCTGAGAGAAAGTTAATCAGAAGGCCTGCTCTTTTGATGAAATGACCCCGAGTAAAGTTGTGGAGGAGCTCAATATGTTTCCTCTGCAGCAGGCTGCAGTCGACCGACCACCTAGAACCAATCTGAGGCTTATGACGGTAGCAGGGGAGAAGATACATTAGGCCTCCCTCCAGTGGGTAATGAATGGAACTAATAGGAATAGGCAATCCCAGTCCACACCACTAATATATGTAGAAAAATGCTAGATGCAGCGTCTGTTTGTTTACTCTTTAAGCATAGCGCAATGTCATTTTAACTTTATTCAAAAAGAAGTCTGTTATTACAGAAATTGAAAAATATATTATTTTAGGCCTGCTGAGTGTTTACACATGATACTTGTGACAAATTTTGGTGGAACTGCAGTAATTTAAAAAAAAAAAAAACAACAAAAAAAACAGGGTAATCAATTCCTCCCACAGACACATGGGCTGAACTCCATCCCTTCAGTGTGATCCAGCTTGGCATAGAACCATAGAGGAAACAGAACCCTCAACAACATGCACCACCTGTGAGCCAAACAAAGAGTCACAACTCAGCCCAAGTAGAGGATGTGTCAGTGTCGCCAATGAAAGAAAAGGTTTTGGACACCTCACCTCACAGGGAGAGTTGACCCTGAGCTAACAGCAGCCGGAGCAAGAAGCCATCTTTTCACCTTCCAACTGAGAAAACACTGGGGTCATAACAGAATAAAATACGTTGTGAATATTCTAAAATAGGTAACCAGAGCAGAAAATCAATCAATAAAATATAATAACATAGAAACTATGTGAAAATATGCAACATGCTAAACGTCAGAAACGGCTATAAATACTATTGAAGTGAACTTAAAAGTCCAACAATAAAACTGCATTAGTAAAATGATGAAGGTTCAGTGGACATGTGTTAAAATGGATGGATTAAAAAAATGTGGGACTTGAGCCTGTTATTAAAATGTCGACAATCTCAGCAGTTATTAGCTCCTCCATCAGGCTGCTCCATAAAAGTGAGGCATAATGTCAGAAAGCTGCCGCTCTGTGGGGGTTTTATTTTTTGTCTAACTTTTGGAATGACTAACAGGCCAGTGCCAGAGGATCTTGGAGTCCACAAGAGTTCTTAAGATAAAAACCAGCATTAACCAGCTTTCTGACTTGTTCTGATGAATTCACTGACAGTAAGTGGGCCTCATGGTCATTGACTGAAACTTCAGTATTGTTCTGATTGAGCTGTAAAAAAAAGGTTTTGCCATCTATAATTTGATATCTAAAATATGGTAATAAAGCACGTTATTGACCGTGTGTCATCAGGAGACATGAAAGTATACGGCTGTATAGCACCTGCATATTATTTGACCGGATCCAAATTGCACTTGAGATTATTTACATCTTCATAAAAACTGTCTCCATCCTGAATGATAAGTTTCAAAAAATATTTTTGCTTTAACAGAAAAAACCTGGTTTATTTGGGTGAAGACTCTACCAAGGGTTTCCCCCCCCCCAAAAAAAAATTTTTAAAAACTGTTGAGTGTTATTTAATACTGATCTCTGGTCAGGGAAAATTATTTTATTCAGTGAAATCAATTTGAAATAAAACTGCTTTTAAAATCGTCTGAAAACTCTTCGAACAAAAAAGAAAGTGAATGAGTTCTATCTATTAAAATCACCACGGCTTCAATTATCAATTCTTGTTAAAAGGTCTTTAAGTGGCGGCTTTGGCCACCGGAAGGACATTCAGGTTCAATTCTCCACCTGCCGAAGTGTCCTTGAGCAAGACACTGAACCCCAAACCGCTCCAAATGGAAGGAATTGAACACCTTGCATGGCAGCTGCTTCTGTGTGTGTAAATGGTTGAATGTGATTAATGAGGTAAAGTGCTTCGGAACTGTTCAAGCAGTTAAAAAGCACCATATAAGTGAAATCCCTATACAATTTAACGTAACGTTTAATATCGGATATTATGGTGGCAAAATAATTAATTCCTCACCTGTTTCACCCCCGCTATAATATGATTCAATTTGTTCTTGTAATATTTGATATTAAATCATTTAGTTCAGCGTTTGATTATTTTTCCTCAATTTTCTTTCACTTATCCTGCAATTTCATATGACTTTCCTTTCCTGGAGGACTTTTGTAGACAGCGTCGCAGCAAACCTCCAGAGTCAGAAAGCATTTCCTGGCAGTTCACAACAAAGTCTCCTGTTGCCTAAAACCAGTGGTGTCAAAAAGAAAACACACAGAAGGGGTTGAATACGTCAACATCAGTGGTGGACAGACCAATGAAAAGTTCCAGAGTCTGTCTCCTGTTATGAGTTGGCACCATGATGTGTTGAATAAAACCTATTTAGATAGTTTAGATAAATGTTCTGAATGTTTTTGTTTTTGTTTTTTTTTAATGTGTATGTTGAAAGTACTGGATATGACATTTCATTTTAAGAGTGTGGATTTTTGGTAAAAACTACCTGATGAAGGTGGTCCAGTGTTTTGGTGCTGTGTACAATGTGATGAGTAAAGTCGGCAGGCTGCCAAGTCAGTTCTGGTTTGTTCCCGCGTGTTTGTACGAGATGTTGAGATGAAGACAACAAGCAGCGAATCTCTGATTATTAACTCTGTCACATCTCTTCTAATTCACCGTTTCAAAGGAGAACTTTGGCCTGAAAAGCTGCGTGTCAAGTTCAGCGTTCTCCATCGTAGTTATTTTTAAATGCACACGAACTGATGAATTGATGTGATTGAAAATATAGCTAATAAACATTTTGTTTTCCCTAAACTCAGACTAACTGTCATTCCAAGTAAACCAGCCCCAAAACACATTCTTTTTGTAAAAGGGACTAATGAAGCTTCTGCTTGTTTTTGTTTACAAGTACTTTTATAAAAGACTCTTAATAGGTGCTCTCTATTCACTAGCTGTTTAAAAATACAATAATTTTCATCACTGGGGGCCTCTCTCAATCTAAAAAAGGCAAAATTGTTGTAATTATATTTATACATTTTATAAATAGGAAGGTTTATAAATTCACTGTAGAGAAGGTAACATTGGCTGACATTAATAATAATGAAAAGCTCCACCAAAGAAATGTATCGCCAGCCGCCACTGGTGTTCAGGTTGCAGGCAGACTGTCGAAGGAGCATGAGGACTGGAGTCCGGTGTGTTCTGGGAGCTGGTGGACCGGACTTAGCCGACTTAGCAGCATGCTAAAGCACCATGCTCCACCGAATTGGGGGGGGTGAAGATCAAAAAATTACTACGGCTCTTCAGCAAATGAAAAAGTTCATTTGAAATCATTTTTCATCACCTTGGACTGGGAAAACGATGTATAATTAAACCCACATGTAAATTCAGCCTCTTGATGACTGGCTCAGCAGAAAAAAGTTTTTTATAAAACTTTTTTTTTTTTTTTTTTAATGATGGAGTCTCTGGCTATTTCCTGCAGAATGGAGGACGGATGTTGACCCTGAAGCCAATCCCACTGCTGCGGACAGTGGAACCTGGATTCATGCGCCTCAGCAGCTGAGGCTGCGGCATTTATGTGGACGGCATGACGCGCTGCATCCTGGTGTTTTATAGCTCCTCAGGAGATTTAGCAGGATCAGCACTGCCGAGGTGGTGACCTCCAGGTGAGGAACGCCCCCAGCGAGGCCCGGCTGGGGAAGCGGCCGACTGGTGCCGTGCCAGTGTAGTTATCCCCATTAGAAACAGACTGATGGCGATATGCCTTCAGCCTCAGACCTCCACCTCTGTCCAAGCTTTCTAAAATTGGCTTGAAAGACAAAAAAAAAAAAAAAAAAAGATAATTGGGATTTAGAGGTAGTCCACAGAAAAGGGTAAAGCATTTTAACCTTAAAACATGCCTTTATATGTTTATTTATTATTGTTTTTCTCTCTGCCTTAAGGTTAGAGGTTTGATTTGTCATCTTGCATTGTTTGTGTGCTGGAGTTTCCATACTGAATCCATACTTTCTTACTATCATGAAAAAATTCCTTGAATGGTCGCTGTGATGACCATCAGTGTCTGAGTATGTCGATGAATGAGGTCGTGAATGGACGCACGTGATCATGTTGAGATTTATACAGTTGTAAAATGCACCTATGTTCCAAAAACATTGTTTTGGAAGATACTGTACAGATGTGCTGCTCTGACTATATTTATGAATCTCAATTTCTTAGTTCCCCAACAGTTTGAATTAGCATTATTTTTTTAAATTGTCATAAAATATGCAACTACGTGTGCATCACAACATTCTTCTTGATATGCTAGATGTCAAGAGTTTTGCACAGTGAAAACATGACATGAGCTGTATAATTGTCTTAAGTTCCTATATAAAGTTCCTATGTAAAGATAAAAACACAGCAAAATGGAAAACAAACTAAACTCTAAATTATAACCATATGAATGAACACAGTTCTCCCAGTAAGAATGAATGCAATGACTGAGGATGCTCATTTAGTCCACTGTCATTTCCACAGAAGGAAGCAAAAAAAAAACAACTTTTGAATCTAATTCATTTAGTTGAATCAACAAAATGAATTTTACACCATCTACCATTAAATATGCATGTTGATTGCATTTTAGAAATGTTCACTGTCATCATCATTACATTTCAGACTGAATTAAGTGTGTGGCATCTGTCTCCACTGTCAGGCTACACTGCTCCACTGAAGCTGCTGTTTAATCCAAAATGTTTCCAGCTGACTCGAGCAGCCACTTCGTAAAATGTATCTCGTGATCTCTGCAGAATATAGCATCATTTTAATTGAACTGCATCCACTACCATTAATTTTGGTTAATGGAATCACTGGAGTATGTGGAGGCACATGACTTTATCCAACGTGTGAGGTACGATAAAGTAAGTGTTTGAAACAGGCTCCGGCTCCGGCTCCATCCTCACAGCTACGGTCACGGTCTCAGGCTCAGTTGTGTTCTACACAACTTTTTGATATCTCCAATGAGAGTTACCCCCTGAGCTCCCATATGTTGGAGCAAGTGGCAACGTTATCCCCCGCCTGGCCCAGCCTATACCCAAGCAACAGAATCACAAGTTGCTGTTTGACAAACTGTTTAAAGGTCTCCTCATTCTTCCACTGGTTCAGGAACGAAAACCACTCCGATGATACTGTTCTCAGTGAAAGACTACTGTCTGCTGAAGAATAATGGAGGAGTATCTGTCACAGGGAGGACTGCTGTGGTCTGGGAAACCATTTTGCATTTGGTGAAATGATATGATAGCCACCCAGTCAACCTTCTCGGCAACTACACTGGTGTGTATTCAGTCACTTTAGAGGGTTAAATGGGACCACAAGAATTAAGAAAGCCATCTGTGACCTGCAGTAGTGAAACAACAATGATTGTCGTACAGGAGAGGTTGCATTGATAATGATAATAATGACCCAATAATGAGCCCTTTATTATATTCAAGTGTGTTACCCCTTTACACTAATATGTGAATGAGAACTCCACGTCTCTCCACGAGACATTTTCTGACTTTTTCTTCCTGCTTCTTTGGATTCGTGCTGTTAGCTTTGTTTGTTTAACCACCCAAAATGCATAGCGCTCTACGTCACGTCCACACCCTTGGCCTGCTGATGGTCTGAATGAGATTTCACACTTGTCGAATGAAATCGGACTATAACGGAAGCCACGGACCAAATAGTGCTAGTGTGAAAACACCCCATGTCTTCATGGTGTTAGCTACAACATCATGCATATTGTCCCCCAGCGGTTTCGGCACATGGAGTTTATTTATGCAACAATAACATTAGAACAAAATCAACACAAGGGATTTTGTTGCAAATAATCAATAATACACCTTACAACACGTTGAAAATGATACATTCAGATTCATAAATTGTATCTTATTGTTGAACACCATGGGAGCCGGACATGACAACTATAAGTGTTGGACTTGGCTGGTTTCTACTTTGTTAGTGAAAGAAAGATCAGTTACAGATTTTTTTTTTACTTCCTGTGGATAAGCTGAAACATTTAGTTGCAAAAGAGTGAAGCAGCACTCAAAAATACTGATGAACAGAACATGTTTCACCCTTTCACAGTATTTATGAATTAATCATTACTCCGTTAATGAAACGTAAGTATTATATCATATTTCTGCATTCAAAAATAATGAGGTGATTTGACTTCACATGAGACATTTATAAATCCCACGGAAATCTCTTTTATCATGTGTGCAGCCGTTCAGAGTTCGTACTGGTGAACGTTTCCTCCAATGAGTTGTTCTCAGCATCGCAGCATCGCAGCAGCACTTATGAGACTCTTTCCGCCCGGAGCCTCGGGGCCTGGCCTGCATGTCTGAGTGATGTAACACAACCATGTGTCGCGCAACTCAGTATCAACTATTTATCAAAGCTAATAAACGCAATATGGAAACAGCAGTGACCATTTGCATACATATTATTGATGGTCTGCCTCTGAGACAAAAATGTAATCAAGAAGCGGAACTTTCAATCACAACGCAGGCAAATAGGAACAATGAGTTTCATATACTATTAGAAGAAAAAGAATGACAAATTGTAGAGCAAGAAAGAGATTGAATCTTTATAGCGACTTTTGATCACGGGTACTTGCTGAACACAAGTTTATTCAACATTTTAACAAAAGTATGACATATGAAAATAACTTGACTTGGACCAGATGGCATTTTAAGTTTTGAACAAATCGTGGAAAACCACAAATTTGTGAACTTTAAACATATTTCCGTTTTATGTATGATCGATTTTGTTTTGCTTTGGTGGAGGGTTATACACCTTCTGTGGTCCACGGGAGGGAAGGACAGATCTCAAATTAACATTTCTGAATTGGAGAAAACTCACTAATGCACAGGGAGAGCATGGACATTCTATATAGGAAGGCTCCAGTGCCTTAAAATTGAACAATGAATATTCTGTCTGTGAAGTAGGAATACTAACTGCTGTAACACCGAGCAGAAATCCTCAGAAATGTCCCCGATTAGTGATCATATGTTAATTGATTGTGAATTTCCTTCACAGTAAAGTGACCAATCACACAGTACAATATTGACTCATGGTAATAATAGCATTATGTAACTTTTAGAGTTATGATAAACTCCTAATTGGTTCAGAAGCATATGTAACTTTTAATACAGATAGGCGGCTCGTTGTAAACCCAGATTACTTTTACTTATGTGACATTTTTAAATGCTTTGGTTAGATGTCTCAAATGTCTCAAACTAAAAACGCATTTCTTCAGTGTTCATGCTATTTCCGCTAAATGCCATTGTGGAAATTGTTTAAGATGAGTGCTGCAGGCAACATCTTTGCATGTGGGCGTCTGTACGGCCACTAAATGTTTTGCTCCTACTCATACAAAGTACAGATAGGATTCTAAAATGCTGTCGATTCCAAGTAAAAGAAATGCAGGTGACCTTCATTGACTCTCTACTCTGTGAAGATATTTTCTATGTTGACTTGGAAATCCCTAAAGATGCACATTGATGGCTTATTTACACTTGTGAGGGAAATAAATTACGGTTATGATTCTCACAGAGTTAAGAATATTATTTCAGTCTTTTAGTAATATTTTTGTGTCATGACAGGAGTTGTGCAGCAGGATCACATGTAGCAAAGTTTTCAACACAACATTTTTTCTGCATGAAAGCACTGATGTTTGTGAAAACTGGAAACATTCGGAATTACTTCACACAGTGTCATCATATAGAAACAATCACACAGCAGTCCGACAAAATCCGAAAAAAATGCAAAATTATTATTGGGGTTTTTTTTTGTCTTTTTCTTTTAGGACGGTGAAGTGAATCGCCACATTTGGACTTTGCACTTCCACTTGCTGAGCTGGCGAAACACAGACAACACACTAAACCACAGAAGCAGAGACGGTGGGGAAATCAATTTCAATGACTGGGCAGACAAACAAAACCTCATCAGTGGAGAAAATAGCTTTTTACAACCGCTGCAAATGGGGGAGCTTTTATAAATTTTGCAAACAAGACAGGGGTAATGTTGGTTGTAAACATTTAGCTCAGCGTAACGGCAAATAGGAGGCGCAGTTGTTTCAGTCTGATCAGTGTGTGCGCTTGCATCCATTTTATGCTTGTTTGTGTGTGTGTGTGATTAAATTATTCTAAAACAAACTACATACTTGTCTTCATTTTTATATCACAAGCAATTTATGTCAGTACATTTGATTATTCAAGAGTGATATTTAAATTGCACTAGTGCCAATACTATTAAATGACCAAGGTGAAATAGTCAGCAATTCAGCTTTCTGTTGCAAAACGAAACATTGTCTCGCTTGTGATGTACGAACTACTAAGATCTGCTGATGGTTGAACCACGCTGACCCAAACAGTGCTGACATGTCAGTTAATGTGTGACAACAACACTACAAGCCATCGATCCATCCATCTTCTTCACCACTTTATCCAGCTCCGGGGTCACAGGTTGCTGGGAGCCAATTCCAGCTGACAATGAGTGGAAGGAAGAATACATGCTGAACAAGTTGTTGCTTCATAACGGGGCACACACACACACACACACACACTCACGGTCACACTTGAGCAACTCTTGAGCTACCTATTAACCCCGAACACACATTCTGTGACTGCGAGAGTAAAACGGAGAATCTGAAGAAACCAAACACTTGATCAGGATCAGAAGGAGAACATGCAATCTCTACACAGCTCAGAGCATGGAGCTGCGGGACGATACACTACGACACATTTTTAATACCACTGGTGAAAATCAAAGGAGCATGGGATAAACCATGACTAGATCAGTTCCAGCACGAAGCTGTTCATGTCTCGGCATCAACAAAGAAGAAATATATCGTTTTTATTTCAGTGGTCTGGTGCGGATGTTGCCTCTCTGACGTAAATTCCACAGAGAAAAGAGGAATTTGTCAACAATGGACTGCATCCATAGGCCAGTGATTGGGCCCTGAATAATGCAAAACCACGGTCCTCATCAAAACTGGTTCAATTGCAATTTAGGTTTTTTTTCTTTCTTTTTTCTTTCCTTTTTTTTTCCAGGTTCAGCTGTGAGCTTGCAAAGAGCCAGCTACTTATAAAATCCTTTTGAAATAACTAGGGGGTGAAATCAATTGCCTTCCATTTATGAGGCTGTCCAAGTTTCCAGTGTTTTTGTGTCTTATTTCACTGAGTTATTTCACATATTTTTTTGTCTTCTGTATATACTTTCTGTGCAAGGAAATATTACTAGTCAGCTGTCTTCATGTCTTCGTTGAAAATAAATCTTCAGTTCTTCACCACAATCAAAGAACAGTGAGCTATTCCTGACAAGATGTCCCATTTCTTTCTTTTTTTTTCACCTTGTACTGCCATAAAGGAATTCTTCAGCTTGGTTTCTGCTGACCGGTTACTTTTGTGAGCAGTGGCGGATACAGAACACAGAG